>JZKD02S1734735.1:79433-93498 GCA_000966675.3 Picea glauca
TGGTCATGCCTTTCGGGTTGACGAATGCCCCTGCAACCTTTATGAGGCTAATGGATGACATCCTGTGGCCATTCACCAACTCATTTGTAGTGGTGTACTTGGATGACATTCTGATATTCAGCTAGACTTGGGAAGAGCACCTTCACCATATCCGACAGGTCCTCCAAACACTGCGGCAACACAAGTTGTGTGACAATTTGGAGAAATGCACTTTTGGCATAACCCAGGTTTAGTATCTGGGATACATTATTGATGAGAGGGGGGTGCATGTGGATCCAACAAAGATCCAAGTCATTCAGGATTGGCCAGCCCCAGCCACCCTAACAGAGCTCTGCAACTTTTTAGGTCTTGCCAATTTCTACCGCAGGTTTGTCTTGGGATTCTCTCATATCACTTAGCCCTTGAGTCAAGTCACCAAGGGAGGATCTAAAGAAAAATTCTTTTGGTCTGAATCTCAACAGAAGGCATTTGGGGAGTTGAAACATCGCCTCTTCTCTCCACCAGTTCTCACATTACCAAACTTGCAACAACCATTTGAGATCGAGATAGATTCCTCTGACTATGCTATTAGGGCAGTCCTTACTCAACATGGGCATCCAGTGGTATATCACAATGAGACACTTTCTGACACAGTCCGTAAGTATCCCACTTATGACAAAGAAATGTATTCCATTGTGCAGGCTTGTCGGCAATGGAATCATTTCATTTTGGGAAAGGAAACGATCATCCACACAAACCACCGACCCCTACAGTTTATATAGACACAAGGGAAGTTGTAGAACGATCGCCATCAGAAGTGGTCCACATACCTGCAACAGTTTCATTTGAACATTAAGTACAAAAAAGGCAACACCAATAATGTTGTAGACTGCCTCAGTCGACCACCCATCGTGGTGCTAACCACTGTGCTCAACTCTTGTGGGCACGAGACTTCCGATTGGTCGCTTCTCTACACAAGTGATCTAGAATTAGGCCACACATACAATACACCCTTGGAGGGTAAGCAAGTTCCCAATTTTCACCTCCAGGATGCCCTGCTTTGTCACTTGGGACACCTTTGTGTTCCTTCAAGCGAGCATGCAAAGATGATTTAGGAGGCACACTATAGTCGAGTCGCTCGACATTTCGGGGTCAAGAAAACTGTGGTAGTACTGAAAAATTATTTCTATTGGCCGAACCTTCGACAAGATGTCGGGAAGTACATCAAATCCTACACTGCTTGTGCCATTGTCAAACCAACCATCAAGAAGCAAGGCCTCTATACTCCGCTTCCTACCCCCAGTCGACCTTGGGAATCCATCTCTATGGATTACATGTCGGGCCTTCTTTCTACTAAGCATGGCAATGACTGTGTTTTTGTGCTCGTCGACCGATTCTCAAAGATGTCCATTATGATGGCCTACAAGAAGAATATCACAACAAAATCCACTGCTAAACTCTTCTTTGAACGAGTGTGGGTACACTTTGGGATCCCACAATCTATCATCTCAGATCGGGACAGTAGGTTCCTCAGTACATTTTTTTCCAGCCTCTAGTCGATGTTGGACACCAAGCTCACCAAGTCCACATCTTTCCATCCACAAACTGATGGCCAGACAGAGGTCGTCAACCGGATGATCATACACATTCTTCGCATGTACAATTCAAAGAATCCACGCACATGGGATGAGAGCCTTCCCTATGTACAACATAGCTACAACTGGGATCTCCATAGTTCAACTAGCCACAACCCCTTTCAAGTGGGCTTGGGATTCCAGCCACTATGTCCCATTGACATAGCCATGCCATTTGTGGCTACTCAGGAAGATTCAACTCATGTCCAGTCTGAGGTGGATAAGGCAAACAACTTCATTGAGCACATTCAGCACATCCGCCAATAGGTTCATAACATCTTGGACAGAGCCAATGCTAAGTACAAGCGACGACATGATCAACATCGGGTGCCACACAACTTCCAAGTTGGTGACAAATTGTGGCTTCATTTGCAAAATGAATGCCTCGTTGGACCCCACCACAAGATTCATCCTCTTCGATATGGATCGTACACCCTCACTAAGGTTGTAGGGGAAAATGTCTTTGATCTCAGCATTCCACCATTCCTTGGTCTACACCCAGTGTTCAATGTGGACCACCTTCGGCCCTATTTTCCACCTCTACTAGACACATCCGACATGGCAGAACAATTCACACCAACAGAGTTAAATCTAGACTACATGGAACAAGCCAGAACTGATCAGATCATGGATACATAGATCAAACACACCCGAAAAAAAAGGATACCGCTATATTGAGTTGTCAAAGTAGGCCAACTCCTTCACCAAGGCAAATGGCTCACCAGGGACCAAGTTCAGCAGAAGTTTCCTCATCTCATGGAGGAACTGAACGCAATGGGGACCATTGCTTCCTAAGGGGGGAGGAATGATCTAGGTGGATATTGGTGGCCACCCACCTATTCCACTTGGACCCCCACCATTGCTTCTTTCAGTTTTTTATTTTTCGCACAATTTACTATTTTAGTAGTTTTTCGGGTCCTGAACTTCTGGAGCCGTTTTGAGGCTCTAAATGACGTTTTTAAACAACGTTATTTGGGGTATGTTGTGGTTGAAAAATTTCATCATGAAATTTTATGCAAAATGTTTTTGTCCTCATAAAGATCTTTCCAATGGGCTATCATACGCCTAAAACGGAGATCGTATGCAAAAGTTACGACCCCGGGAAGTTGATGTACCAACTTACCCAAACGGGGCCCACATGACTTTTGGCACTTCATCTCTCAGGGATAGGTTTTTGGATGTCTAGGACTTTTGGCATTCCCATTTATTGTAAAAGGGCCTTCAGAGCCTCATGGTAATCATCTTCTCACGGATACGAGTAGCGGCCACATCTCTTCTCAGAGATAAGCTACCAACACCCTAGCTAGTTTATTTCCATTATGTCTGTAAGCATATTTGAGTCATTTGTTATTAATGAAATGAAGTCTTATTTCCACTGCATCTCTATGTTTATGTGTATTTTTGTATTTCATTGTGTTCCTACATAAATCTAGATCATTCAACTTATTTCTTTCTTGAATTTGAGAATTATGCGATATTTAACTCTATAATGATGCGTTATTTAACTCTATAAAAATTTGAGGATGCCATAAAATAAAGAAATGATTATGGTGAATTTATAAAATGTGATACATACCTATGTGTGGGGTGCACCCAATGAACAATTTGCCTCTATTGTTGCATCAATGGTGAGGATAGGCACTAACGCATCCACAAATGTAACAACTGCAAAACCATATACCACCTACAAACAATACAAAAAATCAAAAACCATATACCACCTACCCATCCAGTTTTGACTAATCTAGCGATGGATGCACTAGTCAATGGAGATGTTTTTATTGGTAAATGGTAGATCTTTTCAATTTATGGTATCCCTAAAAACATACATTATTTGTTGTTTTGAAATGCCCAATTCTCTGACTTGGTTTCTGTCTAAACCAGTGCTATAGTACTCGTACATTCTTTCCCTATAATCAGAAATAGAGGACAATTTCCGTTGGGCACTTGCAATGGATTTCATAATGATGTCGAAAGAAGTGTCCAAGTAGACTCTACTAGGATCTCTAGTGTCCCTTAATTGTTCCTCAATGGTTCTTAATATAACCAACGCCTCATCAATTTGAGTGTTTACATTGGGTGGTTGTGGTGGGTTGGGGTTTTGATCGTCTTAGTTTCTTCTGAGCAGTTTACATTGTATTGGGGTTCCATTGTATTACATATGTTGCAATTTAAAAGCCATGGAATGCAAATTAAGTTGTTTTTTAATTAAAATAAAAAATTACATTTTTTCTAAATTTAGATTCTTGGGAGAAAAATACTAAATTAGAAATTACTAAATTGGGTTAAAAATAATATAAATAAAACATACCTAGACGCCGTGACAAGATCCTCCCTTTGTTTCTCCTCTCTCGATCCTCTCTATTTTCTCAATGAAATTCAAAATGCCAATGTGATTTTTGCACAATGAGAACAAATTGTGCTCATGACCCTTTAAAAATGTTTAACAGAAGGAATGGGCACGCTTACATTCTTAGTAACAAGCATGCATTCCTGCCACTTAACCTAAATGAAGAGTGTCATGGAGGTTCGACCAATTTCAAACTTATAGGTTTAATAACGCACACACTTTCGTGCGAGTCTGCTTTCCTAAGAACGCACACACTTTCGTGTGAGTCAGCACCGTGACATAAATTAGGACGATGAAGAAGCAGAAGAAGAGCAGAGCTGATCAAATAACTGTTTCTATTTGCCATTTTTCTAAGAGCCATGCAAACCATCTGCAATATTCTTCTGCAACAAAAGCTGGGAATATAACGAAATAGAAGATTTATGGCAATTGAAATATTTCTGTGAGACATCTTTAGATTACAAGTCTCTTATTTACTTGTTGGTTCAGCAGCTACAATTGCAGATAACTTCGAAGTCCCATTACAGTCGGAATTGTTTGTTTAATTCCTAACTATCACATGTGGGAATTGCTCCACTCTTCGCTTTTATATGTTGGAATTTTTTAACTCCTCGCTTTTGTCTGTTGGAATATTTTTAATACATTTTGATAATTCTTTCCTGTGACGCGCTCTCCCACAATCACACGAAAACTGTGTCAAGATAATACGCATGATTTCTAAGTTTGAATGGATTTTATCATTTTACTGTGGAAAAATCTATTTTAAGAAAGGCGAAGCTGTTAAGACATCTTAAATAAGGCTTCACTGGCACGATCATAAAAACATATAAAATATAAAGTTGGAATAAAGAGCAGAAATCGCCAAACTCTGTACGGCGAATATACTCCAAAATGAAATATAAATATTTCATGTCTAAAAAACAATAAAAATATTAAATAATATAACAAAGTCTACACCTACTCGACCAATAATTAGGCTTGCTGCGTTTAGAGTCCATGAATCCTAGTCCAATCTTATTGTAGAAAATGAGCTCATGCCGGGTGTGATATGGATGGGAGATCAAGGAAGAGCCTTGGCACTGAATGCATGGATTTGAAGCTCTGCGATTTGCACCTATAAATGGTTTGACATGAGCTTTTTTTTGTGTGGGTGTTGCACTTTTAACATTTTTTATTTCGGTAAGAGCTTTGTGGTGAAATTGTTTATTGAGATTGAAAACCTTGGTCGATGTTTAACTATATCCTGAAACTTGGTTGATGTTAGTGTTGGTGAGTTATGCATTTTTGGGTTTTGTGGTATTTTAGATGATGTTGGATTATGTATAGGAATCTCATTGGTTTAGTGGCATGCGTGGATTTTCTAGTGTAATATTATATTTTTTTATTTTAGTGTGTTGTTTCGTTTGCTTCATTTTCTAATGCATGGGTGTATTGTTTGTCTTTTCGGTGTATGCGGATGAAATTGCATGTTGTTGTTTTCAATTTTTTTTTTGTGGGTTAGAATTACAAAGAGTGGTGATTTTATGTGTTTGGAAATAATGTGTGGTGCATTTTTCATTGACCATGGTGTGAGAGTGATTGCAAGATTGATTATGCAAACTAGCCAATATCTTTTAGGAGACATAGATATATAAGGTCATTATAATGGTGGTTTTGTCGGCTTGAAAATAATGAGCATTAAACATGGTGCAAGAAAAGTTCCAATATCGATTATGGTCAAAGAGTGGTGATTTTATGTGTTTGGAAATAATGTGTGGTGCATTTCCCATTGACCATGGTGTGAGAGTGATTGCAAGATTGATTATGCAAACTACCCAATATCTTTTAGGAGACATAGATATATAAGGTCATTATAATGGTGGTTTTGTGGGCTTGAAAATAATGAGCATTAAACATGGTGCAAGAAAAGTTCCAATATCGATTATGGTCAACTAGCTACAAGTCCTATGACTTTAATGGTTAAGGTACTTGGATTTTTGGAGAAAAGATTGTCATTTGGGATTATTATAGTTTAACGGAGGGGATTTATTAGTGGAATGGATTATGACATTACATGTAATTCATTAGGATAATTCTAATTATGTGACATTCACACTTGTGTAATATCATGGTTTGTGCTTGTTGTTTTACTATGAATTTGGTTTTGAGATTGTTTGTTGTATCTCATATCCCTAGTTTGGGAACATAGAAAATTTTAGGTGCGAAATTTCGCCAATGCGAAAAATCTAGCCCCTTCAAATTTTGGTAAGGGGAATTTTATATATTAAAATAAAATCCCATGTTAATCCCAATTCGCCCCCCTTTTATTTTGAAAAGCTATTAATTATATATTTAGCCAAAAAACGACGGTCAAAATTTAAATATTAATTACATTTTCACCTTGGAAAAATGACGGTCATCCTACCTTTTGCCCGATTTATGGGAGTAGCCATCGATCTTCCGGGGATTTTGCACACAATTTTAGTTTCTTCACATGACCAAGGACCATGATTTGCCTCGATTTTGGAATGGCCATTGGCCTTAGGTTTTTTTTGCCCATCGATTTGGATTTTTTTGTTTTAAGGAAGATGCCCCCGATTTGGAATTTTTACATGAATTCGGTCCTGGGTTTCAAAAAAAAATTCCCCAATTTGATGGTGATTCACAATATTAATAGATCCAAGTGGCTTGAATTGAAATATTCAGCCACACCTAGATTCAAATCTTCAGTCATGCCTAGCTTCAAATATTCAAAGGCCAAGTTCCAACTCAAAATTCTATTATCAAAATTTGCAAATTATAGGAAGAAAAAGCGTCGAGTTCTTGACATCTTGTCGATCGCTCTGTGTCAAAGTTTTTGGTTTCTAGATTGGCCCCTACAACACCTTCAATATTTATATCACATAAGTCATAAGTTTCTTCCGAGCATAATCTTAATATATTATCATTTATGGGTTCACTGTTCTTCGCTCCGCTAGTAGCAGAGTTTTTTTGGGCATTCAAACTGCATATGCTAGTAGGGATTATCTTGATCAGTCATAGAGCCCACCCAACCTCTAGGATAGCAGAGGCTTGATTCCATGAAGAGTGATTGTTTGCTTTAGTGATTGTAGTAGATTATTATTTTTGTGTAATGTGTTTAAGTTTTTGAGCTTAACCATAGTTTGGATAAATTACCTGGGTGTTTTTAAATCATTATCACACGCTGGTGTTGAAACATAGTGTTTCAACATCGTTTTCCCAATGCTCATTGCTTGTGTGTTTCCATGCATGTCGCACATGTGTCATCCTGATCAATTATAGAGCCCACAACCCCACCCAGCCTCAAGAATAACAGAGGCTTCAAGTCATGATGAGTGATTGCTTGGGTTAGTGATTCCCAATTGGAGTAGATGAATAGTTCTGTGTTTCAATTTTTGAGCTTACTCACTCACTACAATTTGGATAAATTAATAAATTACTTGGGCATTTTTAAATCATTCTCACAAGCTAGTGTTCAAACACGGTGTTTCAACACCATCTTCCCAATGCTCATTGCTTGTGTGTTTCCACGCATGTCGTACAAGTGTCATCCTAATCAGTGATAGAGACCACCTAGCCTAGAGGATAACAAAGGCTTCATGACATGATGAGTGATTGTTTGGGTTAGTGATTGGATTAGATCAATAGTTATGTGTTTAAATTTTTTAGCTTACCCATAGTTTGGATAAATTACCTGATCGTTTTTAAATCATTCTCACAAGATGGTGTTGAAACACGGTGTTTCAACACCATTTTCCCAATGCTCATTGCTTATGTGTTTCCACTTGCAAATGTCATCAATAAAATGGAAATAGAAATAAAAATGGAAACGGAAATACAAGGAAAGCACATAAGTCCAGAAAAATGAGATGTATAATCTATGTCTTCTCTTTTCTATTGATATTCAATGACTTATCTTTTACATTTGGCAAGAAGAAGCCTTGAATAGATATTAGATCTATTTATTTATACGAAAGTTTCTTAACCAAAAGTAGTTAGACATTCCACATTCTTTGATCTAAAAAATAGAATATAATCAAAACTAAAATATACAATGCATATTTATCTGAATTTGTTGAGATTTCTTCGGTTTATTGGCACTTCACTTGTCATTTCTTTATTCGCAGATACACTTGTTTTTTTTAGATCATTGAATTGAGCATGTAGTTCCATTAATGGCACAACAAATTTGGAAGGTTCGAAATTTGCATTCAAGTCAAATGAAAAATTGTTTTCTGTACCAAAGGTAATTTCTCTTGAATTTTCACGAGAGCCTATGTTGTTACATAATGTGCTAAGCCTGGTTTTACCAACATATCATTTATCATTTGTAAATAAACACTATCTACCTATTGGATATCACTTTCTACTCTCTCTCTATTTTTCTTTGACTTCTCTTTGCTCCTTTCAATCTCTATTTGTCCAATTGTATTAGGGATAACACTTCCATCAAACTTATCCATTTCCAATTCTACAACTGAGAGAGTGTTAATACAAGCTTCATTTGCTTCTCTAGCCAACTTCTTACTTTTTTCAAGATTTGTTTCCCAGAGCATTAAAACCATTTCTCCCTTTATCTACTCATACTATGAAGAAGGGGAAAGCCTAGGTACATTGATTTTTTGTCTCCATACTATGAATTCTTGGAATTTGGACATGACTATATAGGAATCCTTCTCCTTTTCAAGAATATTCTTCAAGGAATTATTA
Organism: Picea glauca; assembly: GCA_000966675.3. Lineage (NCBI taxonomy): Eukaryota > Viridiplantae > Streptophyta > Pinopsida > Pinales > Pinaceae > Picea > Picea glauca. The sequence continues at coordinate 88,107 of JZKD02S1734735.1, forward strand.
ATCACTTGATAATGTATTTGAATAATATCCATATTTTGGTATAGGTATGATTGTACAGTGTCTAGTTTTCTATTTACTTCAAATGCTTGCTTCTTAAATTTAGTGATATCCATTCATGTGTTCTCAAATAAAGTTATTCAAGACTACAACTTATTTATTAACTTGTATCTCTGGGAATGAACAATATTGCTCGCCTATTGATTTTGAACACTTAATTCCAATTTTTCTTCTAACTTCTTTATCTGTTGCTCAATACCATGTGTGATTTTCTCTGTATCAAAATTGATTTTGTTTCTAGTAGTAATTTCCATTTTTTCAAATCATTATGCAATTGTTCAACCATAAGACTCTTTTGTTCCAGTTGTTTTGTGAGATTATCCACTCACCACTGGTTAGCAGTTACAAAGGCTCCCAATGAGTTTGCAACTTCTTTTGCAAATTCAAGGTCACTGTGTCCCTATCCATGATATATCATTTTTGTTTTTTGGGAGGATATAGTCATTCACACTGATCAAAAACCATTGCAGTTCATGAAAACACAAGGAAAATTGCAGAGTGACCTCCATCATAAGTGGTCCATGTACTTGCAACAATTCCACCTCAACATCAAGTATAAAGCGATAAGCACCAACCACATCGCTCATTTCCTCAAGAGACCTCCAGTCACGAAACTCACCATGGTGTTAGACTCTTGCGGTCACGAGACCTATGGATTGTACCAACTCTATGAGACAGACCCAGACTTCGCCAACACCTAGCAAATGTTGGGCACAAATGCATTTGTTGCTAATTTCCATCTTTAGGATGAGCTATTATGCCATGTGGGCCATATCTGTGTTCCATCAAGAGAGTGAGAAAAGATTATCTCTGAATCCCACTACAGTCGGGTGGTAGGACACTTTGGCATTGAAAAGATAGTGTCAATGTTGTAGAAACATTTCTAATGGTTGAAACTTCAACATGAGGTCAGCAAGTATATCAGGTCCTGCACTACCTGCGTGATTTTCAAATTATCCATTAAGAAACAGGTTATATAAAACCCTCTTCCTACTCATGAGAGGTCATGGGAATCCATTTCAAGGAACTACATGTCAGATCTCCTGTCCACCAAGTTGGGAAATCACTTTGTTTTTGTGCTTGTGGATCATTTTTCTAAGATAACGATTCTTGTCACCTACAAGAAGAGCATCAAAGCAGAGGTCATTGTCAAGCTCTTTGTTGAATGAGTCTAGATACATTTTGGAATCCCACAAACCATTTTCTTAGATCGATACATTTGATTTCTCAGCATATTTTGGTCAAATCTCTGGTCACTGCTAGACACCAAGCTCACCAAATCTATGACCTTCCACCTCAATACAAATGGCCAAATCGAGGTCATAAATCGAATGATCATGTATATCATGCACATGTATAATTCCAAGAACTCTCGCACAAGGGATTATATTCTTCCCTATGTTCATCATAGCTACAACCGATCCCTACATAGCTCAATCGACCACAACCCCTTTTAGGTGGGGTTGGGATTCCAACCATTGGGTCCAATAGATGTTGCACTACCCCTTAAGGTCACCTCAAACGACTCATCTATTGCTCCAAATAAAGTTGACAAATCCACCGAGTTCATTGAGCGGATCCATCACATCTGCCAATATGTTCATGATATCATACATAAGTCCAATGGAAAGTACAAGCAATGCCATGATCAACACTGGGTGCCACATAAGTTTCAGGTGGGTGAAAAAGTTTGGTTGCACTTGCAGAAAGAGTGCCTTACAAAACCCCATCGGAATATCCATGCACTCTGTTATGGGTTATACACCATCACCATTGTTGTAGGTGATAATATTCTCGAGATCAACATTGCTCCTTTCCTTGGCTTGCACCCAATGTTGAACGTGGATATCCTTCAACCATATTTACCACCATTACTGGACACCTCAGAGATAAAAGAACAACTGACACCAACTGAGATCAACCTCGACTACATACAACAGGAATCCAATGATCAAATTGTGGAAAAATAGATCAATATCACTTTCCAGCAAAGGATCCAACTTTATCAGGTTGTCAAAGGAGGGCATCTTCTACACCAAGGCAAGTGGCTCACCCTGGGCCAAATTTGGCTGAAATTTTCTCATCTAATGGGGGAACTCAATGGAATGGATAAACTTGATTCCTAAGGATCTAGGATTGATTCATATGGATTTCGGTGGCCTCCCACCAATTCCAACTGGCTCATTTTGGCAGTTTTCCAGTTTGGGAGTTTTTTCCCTAGTTTTTGGGTCCCTGACTTGCAGGGTCGTTTTGAGGCCCTAAACAATGTGATTTAGCGCTCACCACAGTACAAAATGTGTATTAATCGGATAGACCTTTCCAATAGGATATAATGTGCCTAAAAAGGATATTGTATGCAAAAGTTACAACCCCAGGAAGTTTATGTACTAACTTACCCAAATGGGCGCACATGAGTTTTGGCGCTTCGTCTCCTAGGGTTAGGTTTTTTGGATGTCAAGGGTTTTTGACATTCCTGTTTATTGTAAAAAGGCCTTATCCTCATTGTAATAATCTTCTTGTGAATGAGTGCAGCCATCACATATCTTCTCAGAGATAAGCCACCATCATTCTAGCAAGCACATATCTTCTGAGAGATAAGCCACCACCATTCTAGCAAGTTTGTTTCCGTTGCATTTTACATTTTCAACTTCTTTCTTTATTGAATAGAAACTAGTTTTATTGTATATCTCTTATTATGTGTTAAGCATATTTTGATAATAATATGTATTCATTTCATTCTACACATATATTCTGAATCAAATGTGTCATGTTGTTAACAATGTAAAAAGATAGTCCCCAAAGACATCTTGATTCTTTAAACAAATTTTTCACTTACTCTCAAGTGAATGCTAATGTAGAAAAAAAATAGGCAATGACAATAGGTACTTGTCACAAGGAAATGATGATCACATTGAAAGGTTACTACTTGGATTTAGTTCCTTCTTACAAGTACTTGACAGTTGAATTTGATTTAGTTAAAAATGGAATGTTTGTGAGGAGACATGTAGGTTGTTTATTCTCTATGGAATAAATACAAAAAAACTATAGCTAAAGAGTTGGAAATTGAGGAAGATTTCTCTTTAAAACATTAGTAGAAATGAAAATTTTTACATGGTTGTTTTATTTGGGCTGCAGACCTCTCGAGATAATCTTGGAAGAATATTAAAAGAGTTTAAAAACAAAGCTTATTAGGAAACTACAGTTAACATACAAACTCTTACTTAATGGTGTTTGTGGAAACATGTATATTACCTTTAGAAGAAGAACAATTATATCGATTTACCACATATATTATTAAAATAAAGCATATGAATATAGATACATTACCAATGCAAGCAATTATCGCATCTTAAGATAAGGATTGGTATGGTGTTTAGATGAAATAGATACAAAACAATTGTGTAATTAAAGAAGAACATTTTCCAAATGATCCATTGGCCATAGGGGACATGGTATAAGATAAGGTAAGACTGAAGTTGTGATATGGATGGGAGATCAAGGAAGATCCCTCATACATAACTCGGGGATGTTGTTAAGGCTTCATGGGATATCCCTTTTTTAGGCTTAGGTTCTTTTTTGTTTGGTGGGTGTTGCATATTTTTATTTTATTTTAGTAAGAAATTTGTGGTGAATATTTTTACTAGGATTGTTAACCTTGGTGGATGTTTTATGACTACAATTTTCAACTATTTTGAAGCTTTGTTTCTTTTAGTGTTTGCTAGTAATGTTTTTTTTGGGTTTTGTGGTGTTTGGACAAAGTTTTTGGTCCTCAAATAATACTCAATTATATGTAGGAATGTTGGTGGTTTAGTGCCTTGTGTTCATTGTGACAATAAAACATTATATTTTTTTCTCCTTTATTTTTCAAGTGGTGTATAACTTGTCTTTTGGAATTTTAGCCAAGAGATGGTATGTGAATAGAATTGCAAGAGGTTGTTGTTTTCACCATTTTTTGTGGGTCACAATTACACAGAGGTTGTTAGAGAGGTGATTTTATGTGCTTGGACACAATGTGTGGTGCATTTCATATTGACCATGGTGTGAGAGTTGTGGCAAGATTGGTTGTGGTTGGCTAGCCAATATATTTTATGACCTAGATATATAAGGTCATTGTAGTGGTGGTTTTATGCACTTGAAAATAATGGTTGGTGGTTCACTTTGCATTAAGCATTGTAAAAGAAAGCTGCCAAAACTGATTATGGTCAAGTACCCACATGTCCTATGACATTGGATGGTCAAGTAGCGACATGTCCAATGACATTGAGTAGTCAAGGTAATGGGATTTATTGATCAAAAATATCATCTATGGTAAGCTTCTAATCTAAAAGAGGGGATTTATAAGTGGAATGAACTGTAAAAGAGGGGATTTATAAGTGGAATGGATTGTTATATTTCATGTAACTCATTTTGATCATTCTAACTATGAGACATTAGAACTTGATAAATCACATGGTTTGTGGTCATTGTTATATTATGTATTTTTTTTTAAATTGTTTGTTATAACATAGATCCTTGGTTTTGGATTTGAGGCTTTGTGTAAGCTTCCTAAATTTCTTTAGAGAAGTTGAGATGTGTTCTCTGGGTGTATGGGTCTACTATTTCGTATTTGGGATTTGGTTGTGGGGAGTCATTTTTTAAATTGATCCTATGTCTTGAAAGGTTGTGGTTCAAACACCACTCCTTTCATCATAGCCTTCCATATATGATTTTATACTGATCGAAAACTTTGTGGAAGCTCAAGAAATCTTTCATCCAACCATTCTAAATCTTGATTGACTTTAGTTTGTATATGTTATGATCTTTTTTTTCAGACTTTTTGTTGTGGGAATTCCTTCTGGAATCCTTGGAACCCATGCATTTTAAGATGGTGGTTTAGAAATGAATGGAATGTTTGATGGTTTTCGAAATTTTGTTATGGTTGTCATCTTTTGAAAATTTTGTTTCTTTCAATAGATTTAGATATTATCCATTAAGGTTTAGGAAATTCTTCTTAACAACATATATTGTGGATGTTTCAAACCTCAAGCTAATAAGTCTAGGAAGAAAAAGCTTATCATTATAACAAATAGGGGAAAGGGGCCAGTACTGAAAAGAAAAGTAAGATCTGCTAGAGAAAGGAAGGGAAACCCTAACCATTCCAAAAGTGTAAAAATCATCAAAAACCTAAGTAAGAGAAAAAGGGATTAAAAAAAGGAAAAACATACAAAGACATTAAAAGTCAAAACCTCGAAATAAAAATAAGGAAATTTGAACAAAACCCTAAACCTAAAAAAGAAGAGAAGATCTATCCCTAAAGGAAATAATATAATAACCCTATACCATTGGTTCAGCACCG
>JZKD02S1734746.1:0-13465 GCA_000966675.3 Picea glauca
CAACTTCACTCTTAGAGATCAAACAAATCAATAACAACTTCAGGAAAACTTAGCTACTTTGGTCTCAACAATCTCAGCCCCAGTTATCATACAGATCCTGTCCAGCATAAGGATCTTTTGCCACATTGTAATTCACCTCTTTCGTCGCTTTGTCTTGGACTGCTAATCAAGACAATACACATCGTTAATAAATATCTGCATGAAGGGAATTGAACTTTATAATCTGTTAAAGTTAATAAGGAATATCTGTAATAACAGTACACATCTGCTTTCTTAGAGAAACAGTAAACTACAGCAGTTTAATAATGTTGTTTCTGAGTTGAACAGTGTTGATTCTAAACTGTATCGATCACTTGACGTTGTGCTTTCTGACTTTGGTACTTTAGCACCGTTTTTAAAATGCATCTGATGTTTATGCTATGCCAAGGACGCCAATACAAGGATGGAAATCTCCCTCTTCCTCTCTCCCATGAGTGAAAATAAGTGCACCACCAAGGAAAAACAACAAATCATAACGATATTGGAACCTGAGCTTATGGTTATTTTTGAAGATAGTCTCCAGAAAATAAAGAAACTTATTAGTAAGTTTTGCATGTCCCTGTCCTAAAACCCAGTTCATGAAAACTATAATGTAATGTATTGAAACAGAAAAGACATTATTTGTTGTTTTTAATATTTAAAAAAACGATGAATTGATGCACATAGAAGTAGCAAAACATAGATAAACATTTATTTTCTTCCTTTAAAATTCCATAGCATCCCTGTTGGTGAAATGAACTAGCCATAGACCTATAGTTTGTTGATCATCACTAGTGATATAAGTACTTCAAGTTCAAATTGAAGACAATAGATACTATATTTAGCAAACTAACAAGGCGTACACCTTCAGATCTATCCGTACGTTGTATTTTTGGAGTGTGCTTTAGTGTTTATACGAGAGTTAAAGTGATTTTCTATCTAGAAAGGGTGGGTAGAAACATAGCAGGTTGTACTGTTGAAGACATACCCTCTTTTACACAAGCCATGATTTTAAGGTGTCCACGTTACCTTGTAAGCTTTGATTTTTAGGAATGAAAAGTTGATTAGAAAAGAAGATTAGAAGGAGAAATCCTTATGTATGTATTTTTTCCTTCTGGTTTTCATTTTTAAACTACTATGTGATTGATGCAATTTTCAGAAGCATAATATTTTGTTGTTAAATAAATTATGTTTTGAGTTATTTAATGAGAGAATAATGAGAAATAGTTTCATGGGAACCATTTGTGAAAGGTATTTTTCCTCGTAGGAACCTTCCCAATTTTGAAAGGATGTGGGATGACTGTAAGGATGTGGGATGACTGTATTTAGGAGGAAAATTTCATGAAGTCAAAGACAAGCAATAAGGATGGTGACAAGAACCTAACCTTATTTGTTTAGACAAATTAAGGTAGAAGTAAAAGACCCAACAAGAGTAAGGGAAAGAGTGAGGATTACAACCAAGACAAAAATCAGCCGCGGCTTCTCCTATTATGAGTCACTTTTTTGAAAGCACCCTAATCCCTCCCTATAGTCAAAACTGAAATTATAGGTGGGAGTATCACAACCAAGAAACAAGGACTTAAACAAAATCAAGTGCTTCATTTGTCATATACAAAGTCATTATGCATCATGGTGTCCAATAAGAAGAAGTGTAAAGGGAAGCAAAAGAAGTAGGTACATGACATCTAGCTAAAATAATGCTTGTGTGATGAAAATATACCTCAATTACTTACCCATGTGCTGACATGACAATTCGGAGTGGTCAATGACAGAAAGAAGTGGTACATGTTGTTGGGATGTGTCCATGTTGTAGCCAAGTCAAGGTCTTTCGGTGTTGCACCGAAGATGCGATGTTTCGGTGTTGTAGCAAGACATGGTGTTGCAACATAGTGTGATGTTCCGCAGTAGAGCGCATTGTTGCAACCAAGACCTAATTTCCAATGTTGCAACCAAGATACGATGTTCCGCAGTAGAGCGCATTGTTGCAGCCAAGGAATGCAAGATAACGAGGCGTAGTGTTGTAGCAACAGATGGTGTTGCAGCAAAAGGCGTGGTGCGTGGTGATACAACAATAGAGAACCTATCTGGAATTGGACTAATGATAAGAATGAGCTCTCTATAGTGTCATGAATAATGGGGACCTGACATAACCATCAAAAAAAATCCACGGAGTGTCCCCATTTTTCATGAGATGATTGTTGTTATTAATATTTATTAGCACAATCACAAATTTTATCTGTAGTAGGAAACTTATTTGGAATTGGACTAACGAGAAGAATGAGCTCTCTATAGTGTCATGAATAATGAGACCTAACATAACCATCAAAAAAATCCATGCAGTGTCCCCATTTTTCATGAGATGATTGTTGTTATTAATATTTACTAGCACAACCACAAATTTTATCTGATTGACATGTTATAACAACAAAATTAAAAGTCATTCATGTCAAATCTGCATTACATTTTATGTAGGTTAAATTTCAAAATAAAGTTATGTAGTTTAAATTTCAGAATAAAATTATTTAATTTAAAAGTAGTTATACAGACTCATTTAAATGGTGGTTTAAATATTGTAAAAAAGGTAAAAACTCATCTGTATAATATATTAACATTTACATTAATATTATTAAGAAATGTGGATACATTGATGGTGGTCAAACTAAACTACGAGATAGATTTGTCAACCATAAAAACAAATGATATATAAAAAGCAACTTTTTATTGAATCTGAATAGTTCTTACATAAACATATGCTAGAACAACATAGAATGAATAGGAATAGTCATTACATAAACATATACTAGCACAACATAGAATAAACCGGAGGCTTGACCAATAGAACACCCTTAACCTGAAAATCCATCCTGGTTTTGATATCCACTGATATCCACCATCATACTATGAAGTTCATCAGGTGAGAATGTTAATATATGTGCACCTCAAAATTCAAGAAGATATGCAACCTATATGCAACCTTAAGGCAGATATCCAGGTTCCATATGCTAATACAAAGAAGAAACTAAGTAATTTAAATGCGTCTATGTTAGTACACTGGTATAACCCAAACCATTAGTGCCTGAGTGAAATCTGAAACGCCAAGCCAAAAGCGCCATCAACATGATCACACCGGCCATGCGACTTCACATCCAAACCTGGCCAAAATGAAACGCCTACCAATATGACACCTTCGATCAATTCGTTGGTCTTTTCTTAATGTTTGTAATTCGTGATTGGTTTTTTCTTAATGTTCGTAATTAGTGGTTTCTTAAGTAATTACTAGAGACGGTAAGTAATTAAGGATTTGGAATATTCCGTAAGGAGGCCCTTCATGCACTACAATAACTGTTGGTAAATAAAGTGAAGCGCTCCACTCACCCATGAAGCTCTATGCATCACTAATCTTACAACGGGTAAATAAGGTGAAACATTGAAGTTTAAGAATTCCACGCACATATTTTTGTCATGGAAGTTAATGTTTCAAATCTAATCCTTTTATTTATTGTGATAATGAAGAATATTCAGAATAAATGAAATCATGGTCATTAAAAATCCATTTGTTATTAAAAGACTATTAATTCTGGTCATTTCTAATAAATGCCTATCTATGTAATTATTTTGTTATTATTTTATATGTAATAGCCGCCACAAAATGGTTATGGTTATAGTTATTTCTCTCTTTTTTTTCTTTTTATAAGAAGTGAAAAAATTTATTCAGTTGGTGGAGAACCCCTGGGCAAACAATTTTCAAATCATTATTGTGCCAACCAATATCAATATTCCTTAGCAAGGCCTCCTTGGATAATGTCTTTTTAGATAATCGGATTCGGTGCCCATTAGTCATTAATGGGGTTCTTGCATCATAAAAAGTATGAATCTTGATGGAGCCATTATTGTATATAGTATCGATTTCGTAGGGTCTTAGCCACCTAGTACTAAACATATCCTTGAAATATTTAAATCTAGAGTCAAACAATAGATCCTAGTCCCTAACTAGAAATTACTTCTTTTTAATGAATTTGTCATGCCAATTGGCCCTGCTTATTGGATAAGGGAAGGAGGCTGACGAATTTCATGTAACTCATTGATTTGTTGGGTCTTGTGCACCTAGTACTAAACATACCCTTGAAATATTTAAATCTAGAGTCAAATAGTAGATCCTAGTCCCCAACTCGAAATTACTTCCTTTTAATGAATTTGTCATGCCAATTGGCCCTTGTTGTTGGATAAGGGAAGGAGGCCTGGCGAATTTCATGTATGCTTCTGATAAGTCCATGCCTAATTGGAGTGTAGTTCATAATGTTTTTATATCCATCTCCATAGATAGGATATGTTGGATAACAGGAGGAGGCTTGATGAATTTCATGTAACTTATTGATTTGTTGGAGACGTTTTTGTTATGCTTATGATAAGTCCATGCCTAATTGGACTATAGTTCATAATGTTTTTATCTCCATCTCCATAGATAGGATAAGGAAGTTGGAAATGACATTATCCTTCTTAGGTTTATCCATGATGATAATCTCAAACTCGTGTAACACAAAAAAACCATCTTGCCACCCTATCATTAGTGATAGGTTTATTCATCAAACATCATATAGTATAGAGTGATCAGTATGTATAATTACAAAATATCCAATTATATAATGTTGAACTTTATTTATAACATACGCGAAATTATTTGTATGTCAATGTATAATTTAAATCAGTAGGGAAGAGGTTCTTCTGGATAAATTATATTGCATATGGATTTTGTTTCTCTTGTTCTCCAAATACAACTTAATAGCAATGTATGAGGCATATGTAGATATGTGGAATGGAAAGGGTCAATATTGCCCCCCTTAAGACAAGTGTTGTTGTTAATTTCTTCTTTAATTCTTCAAAATCACTTTGGCACCTGTCAGTCCAGCTAAATTCCATATTCTTTGTGAGTAAAAAAAGTAGAGCGGATGCAAAATTTTCAACTAAATGCCTATAATACCCATCTTTTAAAATAAAACTTCTTACCTCTTTCAGGGGGAGGGAGTTTGAGTATTACCTCTATTCTTGTTCGATCAACCTGCATAGTTTTAGGTGAAATATGGTTTCCCAATACGATACCTTCAGTCATTATCGTAGCACTTTTTTCTCTATTGAGAGCCACATTGAATTCCACACATGTTTTGAGCACTTTTTATAAGTGAACCATAGCCAATATGAATGTATCACCATACCTCGTAAAATCATCCATATATACTTATACATAGAAGTGAATTAAATAATAGAATATTCCAAGTACTTCTCTCTCGAAAGGAGTTGGATCATTGCAAAGTCCAAATGGAAACACCCTATATGAAAATTTTCCCCATGTGCATGTGAAAGTGGTCTTTTCTTGGTTCTTGGGAGCAATCTAGACTTGGTTATTGCCACTAAACCCATTATGGAAGGAGACGTATTTTTTTCCCGCGAATGTGTCCAATAATTGGTCGATAAAGGTAAAGGGAGTTGTCCTTACGAGTGGCTTTGTTTATCTTCCTATAATCCACATAGATTCTCCATTAACCATTTTTTTGGGGAAAATAACAAGAGGAGAGACCCATTGGCTATTAAAGATAGGCAAGATAAAATTTAAAGAGAGAAATTTATGTAGTTCTTCTTTAACTATCTCCTTAAATGTTGCATTCTTTCTTCATTGAGACTAGTGAATGGGTCTAGATTCCTCCTTGATGTATATCTGGTGTGTACAAAAATACAAGTGAATCCCCTTCATATCTGTGTAGTCCTATGTGAAAGAATGACTATATTTTCTTAGGACCTTAATTAACTATTTCTTTTGTGGCTCAGAAAGTCCACAATTGATGTTCAAAAACTTTAGCGAGTTAATTTCCACGGGTTTAGTAAGAGAACTAAGACTTTAAGAACTAGGTGTTTCATTTAGCATTGGTGACAGTTAAAGAGAGATTTTCCTCAGCACGAGGGCTTAGAATCCGATTGAGGTTGTGTTGGGAAGATGGTACAGTTGAGGCTATAAAGTCACCAATTTCATCATCCTTAGTTATTTCTCTAATGGAAATGTACTATTCTACTGTAAGCACTTGTTGGGTGACTTCTTCGTTATCACTTTATTAGCCATCTACACAAATAGGTGTTTCTAGCTCTAAGATCAGTTTGGATGGAGGGAAAAATATAAGTTGCATAGTTGAGTTTCCGTCATAAATTGTCATACTCCTAGATTTGCATCCAATATAGTCATCGATGGTTTCCAACCATGGTCTTCCAAAAAACAAAGGGTAAGAAATTAAGAAATACTTGGTTTGTATGATCATAAAATCAGTGGGGTACTCCCAAGAGTCTAAAAAGCTTACAACATCCTCTAGGATATCGTCCAATTTCATAGTGGATGGATCTACAAGTTGTAACATTGTAGCAGTCTATATAAGGCATGTCAACCCTAAGGCTTCCATGGTTTCATGAGGCATGACATTGAGGGCATCTCCCAAGTCAAATAGTGTATTGGGAATAATAGTCTTGTTAATTTGTACATTGATTATGGGACTACCAGAGGCTGAATATTTGGATTTGGAAACTCCTTCAAGCATTAAGTCTGCTAGTTTCCCTATTGCATGCATAATTTGAGGGTCTTTTCTTTTTCAACCTAGCTTGCGTAGGAATAATTTCCTGAATTTTTTTGAGAATATTGGGATATTTTTTATGGATTGAAAAAGAGGTATTCAAAAACATACATTATTGATCTCCCTTGGAAAATTGAATTCGCATTGGGTGGCAAGGTTTCTTATGTTTAGTCTCTCATGGAAAGACAGATTTTGTAGCTCCTTCATGTTTTGGTATGTATTTAAAAGAGAAGACGGGGGTTGATAATCAAATGGGTTTTCATTTGGAGGATATTGCTCACAATATTCTATAGTTATCGATGAGATTTTCCTCTTCAAGATCTTCGTAGATCTTAATTGTCTGTCTTGACATCCCAATGAAGAAACAGATTAAGTGGGGTAAGTTGGAAACCCAATGGCATATGTCGGTTGTGTTGGTCTATTATTGTTCTTAGGAATAAGTTATACAGGGAGTTGAGGTCGATGAGGGGATGAATTAGTCTATTAGAGTTGTGGTGGAGGAAAAGTATAAATAGTTTATTGTGGTAATGACTATTGTTCCCCCCAAAGGGTGGATTCCTCCACCCATATTGCTATGGATGTTTTTGGGATGATGAAGGAATCAATTGGATACCATTGTTGAGGAGGATATTCCATTGAAGAGTTAGTCTAATAAGAATTATAATATTGAGATTGGTGAGAATTCATACCTCGAGGTTGAGGCTACCATGGTTGTTTTTGTCTGATGAGGCATAATTGGTCAACCTCTCTACTTGCCTAATGATAAATTGATTTTAACTAGTTAAGGAGGGATACTTGTTGATGGCATCTTATTGTTCACAAATTCCACATATTTTAATTTGGTCCAATGGACACTCCTTCTATGGATTCCTTCTTCTACACTTTGGGAAAAATATAGGTAGGTCCACATCTTCCTCCTCCCTCTTCCTTTTTAGTATAGTGTATCTAACTATAAGATTCATGAACTAAGTATATATGTTTCTAAATCATCCAATATATTTCCAGTATCTACTCAAGTGATTCCTCCACTAGAGATCTTGTTGATTCGTGTCAGCACATCCCTTGGACCTTTCTGTGGCCATGAGGTCCCTCTAGAATATCTTTGACATAATTTCCAAATGACATCATGAGATTCCTAGTATATATTACCTTCTCTCATCAAGTTAAGGATGTCAATACAATGATCCCTGACTCCTCAGAGAAATAGGATACATAAGGTGTCTCCATCCAATTGGACATATCTTGATGGATACATGTTATACTTGAGGTGTTATACATAATCGTCCATGATCTCATCTTATTTATACATAATCTTGAATATTTCATTTTTCCACTATTTCTCCTAGAAGGTCTTGGTACTCTTTGAGGAATAGTTTCTTCATTTCTTCCCACATTCTAACATTGTCCCGTCTGAGCCCCATAAATCATCAAAGTGGAGAATTCTTGTAGCGGGAAAGAGATTCAAATTCTAAGCATCATAAATGTATTCATAACTCCTACAGAGGACATCAAATTCTAAAAGGAAAGTATCTAGGTTGTTTGTAGCTGAGCCATTCAAATTTGGCAAGGGAGAGCGTGGAATATTCTTCATTTGAGTTACTCCTATATTTTTTATTGGAAAATTGAAGGTAACAACCTCTTGTTTCACCTCACGCTTGAATTCATTGACCATCATTAATAACTGTAGGAAATTATCTTCTTTTTGTTCCGAAAGTTTGGTGGAAAAAGTGGGACTGATTGATTCTTGAATGATCAACCCTTTGAAGTTATGGTCTAGCTATTTATTTTATGTAGAATTTATTTTTCCCTCAGGGAACAATATCTCTTCCTGCACTGAAGATGTGGCTTTCATAAGATGGAATGGATGTGTTGATTCTTTAGCAAAAGCTTCCGGTTTTATTTTTTCTAGAGAGATGGCTATTAGTGTTTCATAATTGGGTTGGTTGGATCCCTCTCCTTGGATTGGTTTTCGTGCAATGTTGGTTCCTTGCGGGTTTTTAGTGTAACTACTAAATCATCCTTTTAGATCCCTATTTTTGTTCACAAATTAAAACATCATCTCTTGCACACACTTTTAAAACAATAGAAATTTAAGGCACTCTTTCAAAGAAACAAAAAATCACACCTTCAAAACAATAGAAAAACACACTTTCAAAAATACATAAATCTAAAACACTCTAAAAAAAACAAAAATTGAAAACACACTTTCAAAAATTAAATTTACATTAATAACAATATTTCACCCTTGACAATTCACCAACAACAATTCCAAAATGATTGTATTATTAATTACCTTCCTAATTTCTTAGCAAGATATTTAGAAAGACCGTTCATTAATTTTAAACCATGGTTCGTATGATACCTGTGAAATTTTCAACCATAATTCGTATGATACTTGTGAAATTTTGTGTATTATATGTACGAGATCAATTTGTTCAAATGGTGGTTTCAGTTACGTTGTAGTTGTAGAATTATTAACCCCCCATGCATAGCGGTAACTAAAGGAGATCGTGTCTCATCGCCCATAATAAACACAGTTATCCCAACCATGAGGATGATAATCATGTCCACAGATAGCAGCCTAGAAACCCCTCTCATATTACCTCTTGTACCTCATCTCAGCCAATCTCATCACATATAGTCAACTCAGTGTATGGGAGATGGTAAGCCAACATTAACATGAGGTATGTTAGTCCTTCTTTCATGCAAAGTTTTGTGATTAATATACTAGGCATGTGAATGACAATCGTTGGTTGAAGTTGGAAAATGGATCACTAGATCAAGAAGTTTTGTTTGTTTCCTTGTTTCACCTTGGTGACTAGCATTTGTTCCCTAGTCTTGTCATGTCACCACCCAGGTAAAAGGGGAACTATTGGATGGCCTCACAAGGGTAATGTTGTGTTTCCCCACCATAATTAACACTTTCCATCCTGGAGCCTATCACAACACATTGAACTTTGGTAATGGGTCATGGTCCATTCTCTCATGAGAAGAGGGGATGAAATCCCAAAGGTTGATTGCAGCTACCAAATAAAATAATAATAAAGAAATATTAATGCTAAAGAAAAAATGATATAATAGAGAATGACTCTCAAAATCCATTCCAAACTTGAGCTCTACACTTTTTGTGTTTGCCCCGATCCCAAAGAAGTGATGCTATAGCTTGAAATCTTATAAATGGGACTTGAAAATATGATAAGAGGACAATAAAAAGGTAGATTAAGGTTTTTGGAAAAGAATAGCGATTATAAAGTGGTAACTCAAGAGAAAGAACACCCTCCCTAAAGGTGCTCATAGAAATGAACTCAATGACACCATAAGCCATGGAGTAAGACCAACATGTACCACTGCCACACTTACTCTTGAAGGGATATTTTCTTTCACTACTTCCCCTAGGACATATCCCTCTACTTCGGTATTTTGTTTTACCATTTTTGTTGGCACACCTAACATGGTTAGATGAAGGTCCTTCCATATTCAAACTTGTCAACTTACATAAACTCTCAAGCTAGTCTAAAATTTGAAGGGGATATTTAATGTGAATTATACATGTGACTTATATATTAGGTGAAAACTTACTTTGAATGATTCAAGGACTCATATATCTTGTGAACATTGACTTTAATTAATTTCATATTTTTTTTTATCTCGATTCCCTTGACATGGTTCTTGAATGATGGTCCAATCTTTCACCTAGGACATTATTCCTCTATTGCACGATATGGCACATGTGATGCAGAGCATCAAGTCATCTAGTTGCTTTAAACATTCAGACATTCTCTCTCACATCTTCTTCACCTTGGACGATGACACATGACCTTAGAGAGGACCTTTTATCCCATTGGAGACATGGCGTCACCACACATGTGACCATTATTGTATTATATTCACAATTTTGACATTTGTAGATTCTAACTTGAGCGATCGACCCCACTTGTTACATGATTATTTAATTTTTTGGACAAATTGAGTCTTATGATTTCACTTATAAATAATTCTTGCACTCCATTTAATTTTAATCATCACTTCCTCTCACATTTGTGGGTGGCGAAATCTAGAAACATTCACTCCTCTCTCTCTTTGTCACTTGGATCTAGTGCACTAATATTGGAGAAGGATATTTTTGTGGATGATTTTTTTTCTTGGATGATATCTTGTTGGAACCAGGGTTTCTCTTGGCATAGTGATCCAAGTGGGTATTGGTGACCACCCACCTATTCCAATTGGATCCTCTTGTCAGTTTTTAGTTCAACACATTCTTTTTTACTTATTTTCAATTGTGGGTTCTACACTTCTGGGGCTGTTTGAATCCCTACACATATTCCAGGTGGATACTAGTGACCTCCCACCTTATCCAAATGGATTTTTTTGTATGTTTTCATGTCAACACATCTTGGTGTACTTCAAGGGATGTTTTGGGGCCCTAAACAGTGTTATTTTGGTGTGCCACAGTCAAACTATAGACGTAGTCTGAGTTTGATGGCATAATGCGTAGTTCTCTAAAAGAGATTTCCAATGGGCTATCAAGTGCCTAAAACAGAGATCGTATGAAAAAGTTACGACCCCGAGAAGATAATGTACTAACTTACCCAAACGAGGCCAACATGACTTTTGGTATTTCATTCCCTAGAGTTAGGTTTTTGGATGTCTAGGGTTTTTGAATTCACTTTTATCATAAAAAGGCCTAGAGAGCCTCATTACAATCATCTCCTGGTGAATGAGCGTAGACATATCTTCTCAGAAATAGAGCTGCCACCATTCTAGCAAGTCTTGCACTCTGTAGGTTTATAGTCTCTTTACAATTTTTTCATTAATAGAAATAAAGTATTGTTGTATTTATGTGTTTCTGGAAATTTTCATGAGTATTTCATTGTAACTTCTCTTCTTACATTTCGTTCTGAAAATAAACCAGATCAATGGTATTAGTGCAGGCTACTCTTGATCATTTTTCAACGCATGTCCCCAATGAGGTCTGAGTATAGCTAGTTGGGTCTCATGTTTGTCTCTCTTGAGGAAAATCAATCTCACATGAGAAAATAAAAACGACAGAGCATAATATTCTATTAACTTGTTGCTTGAGCAAGATCTCGCGTGATAGAGGGACAAAATGATGGATATTTTTTCACAAATCCTTCAACACCTGCCGATAGAAATAGGTGCATATTCATCATATGACCACTTTGGAGGAACCTTTCCCATCAAGGTACAAGTTAATTTTCATATTCCCATATTTGAAGGTTAGATAATTGCAGATGCCCTAGAAAAATGGTTAAATCTATTAGAAGGTTATTTCTTTGTTCAAATTTTTTATGAAAAGGAAAACATCACCTTCACACTCCTTAAGGCTCTCCACCATGTCAAAAATTGGTGGGAAACTTACCGGGAAAAAAATTCCACAGAGTAATCTAGAATATATGGGGTCGAGCCCACTTGGAATTTTTTTGTGGATGCAGTGAAAGAACAATACTATCTTTTCGATAACTATGAATACCATTACATGATATGGACCACATTATGACAAGAGAAGATCCAAACAGTGTCAGAGTTCAAAAATACCTTCCATACCTTGCACACCAAGCTGGGTATCAAAGACTCTAAGTGGCATTTGGTTATGAAATACCATGGGGCTCTGCATAGGTACATGCAAACCGAAATGGATTTCCTAAAAATCTCATCATTGGGATTTTCCTATCAATATGTTATCAAAATCGAGCAGAAGTTTAGGCACCATAACAAATGAGAATTCGGGTCTGCAAATATGAAATAACCAAAGCATGGTAGAGAAGGACCTAACCAACAACCTCTAGAAAATCAGTCCAAGACACGGGATGGGAATGGTGAATGAAAGACAAAGAATGACACTGGGAAGTGGTGTGACTTCCACAAAATCTCCTAGCATAAAACCAATGAATTTCTCTCGAAACAATCATTGGTGGATAAGGTCAAAGACACAGAGATGAACCCTAATTCAAAATCTGATCCATAAAATATTGAAAATAGATAGGTCATTGATGCAGGCCCCACTGCTATTGTCATGACCACAACAATTCAAATAGAATAACCAATAGATCCTGAAGAGGGGGAGCACGTCTTCCATTCACATATTTGGGTAAAGGGGACCCCGTTGCATTTCATTGTTGATAACAATAGCCAAAAGAGCCTCATCTCAACCATGGTCATCAAATAGTTGGGGTTGTTGGAAAAACCACACCCACAACCATACAACATAGGGTGTCTTCAATTGAGATAAGATCTATGTGTGAACCAACAATGTCTCTTGTCTTATGGCATTGATCCCTTCAAGAATGAGATAGTGTGTAGTGTTTCCCCTCTTTATGTTTGTGATGTTATTTTGGGCCAACCATATAAGTGGAAACGTCATGTTGTCTATGAGTCTAGACCTCGTAGTTTCATTATTATTCTAGGAGGTCAGCTTTATAGGATACCAAAGGTATTTTCAACTACTACTCCCCTAAAACATTGTCGCGAGATAATCTCTCATACTGAAAAATTCATCATCTTCATAGTCTTTTTAAAGGATTCACAAAATACCACTACAACCATTGCAGCCTCAACACCTCCTATCCAGGAAAAACAGTTTTTCAAAGAGAAAGAAGATATTTTTTCTTCACCTACAATGGTGCCTACACAATGCCCCATCAAACCTAGAGACAACAGGTTGGTGGAATAGATCCAACCCCTCCAGCAACAAATTTGTGATAGTCTACCACAATTCAAGAAGAACAACTTCTCCAACAAGGAACACAACTCACCAAGCTTTAGATTCAGAAAATGCTTTCCCCTCTTCCACGGGCACTCAATGCAATGGAAATCATTAC
>JZKD02S1734746.1:13481-36426 GCA_000966675.3 Picea glauca
GGGGGGATTGATCTAGGTGGATATTGGTGACCACCCACCCTGTTCCAATTGGCTCCTCTTGTGAGTTTTTATTTCAACACGTTCTTCTATGCTTCTTTGTAATTGTGGGTTCTACACATCTAGGGCTGCCTCAATCCATTCTTCCAGGTGGATATCGGTGGCCTTCAACCTAATCCAACTAGTTTATTTTGTATGTTTTCATGTCAGCACATCTTGTTGTACTTCTAGGTCCGTTTTTGTTCCATAAATAATGTTATATTGGTGTGCCACAATCAAACTATAGATAGAGTTAGAGTTTGATGGCATAATGCATAGTTATCTAAAAGACCTTTCCAATTGGATATCACGCTCCTAAAATGGAGATCGTATGCAAAAGTTATGACCCCGGGAAGTTAATGTACTAACTTAGCGAAATGGGAACCACATGAATTTTGGATTTTCATCTCCTCGGGTTAGGTTTTTGGATGTCTGGGGTTTTTGCATTCATGTTTATCATAAAAATTCCTTTAGAGCCTCATTGTAATCATCTTATGGTGAATGATCATAGCCATTGCATCTCTTCTCAGAGATAAATCTACCACCATTCTAGCAAGTCTTGCGGTGTGTATTTTTACAGTCTCTTTACAATTCTTTCATTAATAGAAATCAAGTATTATTGTATTTATCTATTTCTGTCAACTGTCATGAGTATTTCATTGTAACTTATCTTCTTGCATTTCGTTTCGAAAATAATCCGAATCACATAGCAATTTGGACAAATAAGTGATTTTATTTAAATTGATGTGTTTTCTCATGGTATAATCATTAATTTTTATCTTGTTTCATGTTACTTTGTCCTAGTAAAATCATAGGAACGAAACACAATTATGTCTCCTTTAATACATTTTTTTGTCCAAGGTTGTTGAAGGAATTAAGAGACCTAGTCTCTTTCTATGACTTAAAGGCCTAAGGCCTGAGAGGCTTTACACCTTAAGGTTTTGATCTTATTCAATTGATCCTTGACATAGGTCATCTAGAAGAGGGGAAACAACATCGAGGGACCAATAATATTTTCTCCCTAGAAATCTCTTTCTTGAAGGTTTGACTCCTAGGGCGCAACATGCTTTACAACTTAGGGTTTGAACCTCATTCTTCTTTATTATCTACATATTTCTTCAAGTGTTGCATTCTTGACTCCATTATCCCTAAAAAGATAATTAAACTATTCTATAACTCTCCTTGTGGTGAAAACATTCTTAGAATTAGTATTCTCTCTCCTAAAGATATTTGACTAATGCTACTAACACAAACCATAGCAAACAAATGTTATTTATTGTTTCTATTTTAAAAGTTTGCTACAACTAGTAGGGGATGTAATTTGAAACAACAATTGGTTTATTTTATTATCTAGTGTCTAAGAGGTCATTAATGAGTTATATGACTTGGTAATTGTCTATATTATGCTTTGGATTGTTTATTGTCTCATGTAGGTAAACCAATTACCTTTTTACCTTCCTTACCTCTCCTAGATCTAGACCTAACATTTAGGTCAGAGGGGGTTCTAGGCTTGTCTAGTCATTATGTTTGATCCATTAATGTCATTGGGGAAGCCTCTATTTTGGTGGAGCTTGTTCCATCACTACAATGAGGGAAGTATCTACTTAAGTGACAGTGGTAGAAACTTCCAATTGTTACACAAGATTTGGATCTTGTGGAGGCTTTGTACAAGTACAAAAATTGTGATATCATGAAAAAGAATTATGATTGCAAAGGAGTCTTAAAATAATTTTTAAGACGATCACCACAACTAAATGTTGAAATAAAAAACATACAGGAAATCAACTTAACTTCAATAAGGAAATAACTCAATTCAGTTGTAAAGGAAAAAATTGCACTTGCAACCTAATTATCTAGAAATACATGGAAATTATATGAAATGAACACACTTGCATAAAGGAAATGATTAATACATGGATGCAATGAAACAAAGTTGATTCTAGTTGTAGGAAATGAAATAAACTAGTTGTTGTTCGAAATGACTATGAAGAGAAATCACTCTTGTAGTGAGAGAAAAAGAACTATAAGGTTACCTCACCAATCTGTATTTATCAAAATCTAAAATTGTAATTAGAAGAGAACTAGACTTTATACAAAACATGTCAAATAAACTTGCTTAGAGTCCTATCCTAAACTATGGAATTCTCTTAATGCAATCAACTCCAATTATAATTGAGCATTCACTTACACTAAATTTTATCAACAATTACTTAATTGAATCTCATAGTGTGATAAATTTTTTATCTATGAAAGAGAAAGAATGAAATGTTGGAACAAAACGCTCAATTATCTGAAGATGCAACAACAATATAGTAATTGTAAATGCACACAAAGTTGAAATATAGAAATGAATAAAATAACAGCTAAATCCTACTTAAATACAACAATACATGGCTAAGGAGGGGGGCCTACCTCCTTATAAGAGGCACTAAGGGAAAACGAATAATGAATGCTTTGATTATATATTCACTCACCAAGAAACAAAGGTCCAGAACTCAACAACTTTTATCAAACAAAAACTAGTTTACAATGTAGTATCATTACAACATAAAATATTCTATAATTCCTTTACGTCTACCTACCTAGGAGAGTAGGCTAATTATACATTCTACAAATATCTATCCTTAGAAAAAAGATTCATAGATATCCATGAGAATCTATGATTCTCAGGCTGTTCCAAATTATTGACTTGAATAGGTGTTTGGTCCCAACAATTGTCTAAAAAAATAGGATGCAATTATAATTCCTTACAAAGAATCCATGCTAGTTGATGATTATATTCAAAACATCCCTCAACCGCTATGCATAGGACACCCAAATGTTTTTAATCATCTTAAACAAATGTGGGAGATACAGATACAATTGCACCTACTGAATGTGGTAGAAGACGATTGTCACTTACCCAAATACATGTATCATGAAAGAAAAGAAACATCGTGAACATGCAGTGTCCTCGATGTAATCAACAACTTGTGTAGCAACATCGATGTGGCAGGGTTGGTGTAATAGAAATGGTGTAGTAGAAATGGTGTAGCGGAAACAATGTAGAAACAATGGTGTACATACCAACTTGGAATAGTAGTTCTGCACCTTTCTCATGAGTAAGCATAAAAAGACTAATTTCCCTCAATCACACTATCATAATTCACTAAAATGACATGATTTATGGCAGAAAATACCTTGGAAAACATATATGATTATGATCAATAATAAACTCAAGGAATGGATTGAATGATAGAAAAAAGTGAGAGAAAAGACAAAATATTGGTATGAAAAAGATTGTGTTTCAGACGCATGTCATAAATCCTAACTTATATTATATAGCTATTGGATTTGATATCCTAGGTTTGGTGTTTTATGTAGATGACTTGTTTGTTATAGGTACAAAGAATCTCATTGTAGGACACAAAGAAAACATAGCAACTAAATTTAAGATGAAGGACATCAACATGATGCGTTATTCTTGGGTTTGGAGGTTTTGAAAACAATAAGGGGAGATATTCCATGGGCTGGGTAAGTATGCAGTTGAAATCATGAAGAGTTTGTCAATGGAGGACTAAAAACCTATGGCCACACCCATGATCACTAATCTCAAGAATGTGATAGATTCATATTCATAATTTGTGGATCCCATGTTGTACAAGCATTTGATAGGTTCCATGATATATTTGGTCAACATTAGACCAAATATATGTTTTAATGTAAATACCTTGAGTCAGTTCATGGCGGAGCTTAGGCAAGAGCATAGGATAGAAGAAAAACATGTGTTCAAATACTCAAGGGCCATACTGGAGTATGGTCTGAGATACCTTGGAGATGTTAAAATAAAGTTGCAAGGGTATTTTGACTCATATTGGGAAGGCAATGCAACATACATGAAGAGAACCTCAGGGTGCTACTTTAGCTTGGCTTCAACAATGATATCTTAGTTTTAGTTGGAAGAAAATGTTCATGGCACTTATCTCAGCAAAGATAAAATACATGGAAAATAATATCGCTAGTTGTGAGGCCATCTGGTTTCACAAGTTACTTGCAATATTATTTAATGAGTTGGACCCCAAAGTAATTTACTATGATAATCAAAGTTGCATCAAACTCTCTAAGAATCCAATGCTTCATTTCATGTACAAACACATAGAGAACATATATCACTTCATATGATAATGGATTCAAAAGGGAGTAGTGAAGCTCTAGTATATTCCCACATATTAGAGAGTAGTTGATATTCTAACTAGACCATTAGAAAAGGCGATGTTTGATGCATTCAAAGATGGAGGGGACTAGTGCAAAATTACTTTCTCTCTAAGAGGGAGTGTTGAGAAATGTATATCAAGAAGGAACTTCCACATGTTTCAATATGAATGCATAGGAATTAATTCGAGACATTTCATTGGTGACCACTTTGAAAAAGTATCATTGATTTTGTCTTGTAATTTCACTTGAAAACCAAAAAATAAAACATGAAAGTGTAATCCTTTGAAGTAGACTTAGTCATAGGGATCGAAATGAAATGCTCTAAAATTTCTAAAACATTAGTGAGTTAGATTAGGATTTAATCTTAGATGTACATCTCAATATTGAGATAGGTGGAACCTAGAAATGAGGTGATTAGTTATTTATCTCAACGCATAAAAAGGACAAGATAAGAGAGGTTGATCTCATATTTAAAGTGAGTAATAAAGTTGGAAGAGGGAAGAGTGCATTCAAGGAGAAGCAGGGCATATTACTAAAGAGATCAACAAGATATCAACAAGACGTATAGGCCATACCACTGCTATAGCAATATTTTGTTTATGCACAAGCCATAGACCTTCAAATCTGGTAGTAGAATGTATTCCTAGAGTGTACTTTACTGTTGACTAGATAGTAAAATTGATTTTCTATGTACGAAATGGATAAACAACGCATGTTGTACTATTGTATATGTACCCTCTTTTCCACAAGGTCTAAATTGTTGTTTGAGGTGGTCTTAATGAACATACACCTTCTAGTTTAAGTAGGCTATGAAGGTCACCTTATAATATTTGACCAAAGGAATGAAAAGATGGTTAGAAGGAGAAATCGTTACATGTGTTTTATTTATTCTTCTATTCATTTCTCGGTTACTTTGTGATTAATGCAATGTTTAGAAATTTAATTTTATGTTGCTAAATAAATTTTGTTTTAAGGTATTTGATGAGATAACATTAGAACAATTCTCACCTAGGGTTGGAAAAATGTACAATTTTAACTTAATCGGCACAAGTTTGACTCACAATTAATCATGAGTCAAACTTGGTTTGACCAATTTAGACTCACACAATTTAATCTTTGTTGGGAATGTCTCCAAATATGTGTTTTTATATTTTGCACTTGCTTAATTATTTGTTTATTTTTTTCCAATTTATCCCTAATCATATTCAAACTATTGGCTTTTTTTCTTTCCATAATTTTTTCCAACTTTGAGTTTGATGAGTTTGGTTCATACCCAATCATTGTACTTTGTCATCAACATTCGTACTTTGTTTCATATATGTTGAATGTACTAGGAAATCTAAGTTATACATAGATACAAATACCATATAGGTTGTTACTTTAGAAACATTAAGGGTGAACCTTACCCAAAGGGTCTAAAGTTGGTAAGATCATATTCAATTGTAAAAATTTTCAAGAGTTCTAGAGTATTCTTTGTAAAATTATGCTATGAAAACATGCATTAGATGTTTCAAATAAATTATCATGTACTTATATTATGTGGTAGTAATCCCATAATATCCTAGAAATGGATGCATTGACACGTATTCTTTTATTTTTCCAATTGCATTTCCATAGAAACTTTAAATTGGCATTCCATATAAAGAAGAAAATAATAGAAACTTTAAATTGGCATTCCATATAAAGAAGAAAATGATAGAAACTTTAAATTGTCATTTCATATAAAGAAGAAAATAATAGTTTCCTTGCATTCTTCACCTAACAATAAATTTCAACATTTGTAAATTTCCATGGAAAGATTTAACGTTAATCTAGAAACATAAATGAAGATTCTAATTAAAAATCTAAGAAAATGAAATGAAAAATTTCTAAGATTGTTGTATAAAACTCTATCAAACCATTATAGTGATAATACATGAAAAATAAGAGAGATCCTTACCTTTTCTGGAGGACCAAATCATTCACAGAGGTTCCTGGATTATTGTTGTCATTAACTTCGCATTTAGAACAAAGGAAATTTTTCATCTCTTGTGCTTCTTCTATACTAACCTTTATGCACTTGGAATGAAACCTAAAAGAAAGTTATACAAATCATGAGGAAATCAAGAAAAATGACAATCAAATACATGTACACATGTATAAAATATCATAGTAAACAGATTCTAATAAGCCACACATGTCAAACTACATTGTATAACATGGAAACTATAAGAAGCGAAGACTTTAGTTACAAAAAGGACATGCCTCAAGGAAGAAGCATCTTCTAACACCTTATTTTCCGTGTTTCTTCAATCGAATGTGAATGATATGAAAAAATGATAAATAAGAATCCAAAATGCATGACACTGTTAAAGTTAGGTTATTATAATGGGGAGATATTAATTATAGTTAAGTTGTACTTTAGGTTTAAAAAATGACTTATTTTAAGTTACATGCCATATTTATCTTACCCTAACATTTAATTAGTTTCCTAGTATGGAAATATGAACAATCACACACTTAATGTATTCACAAGCTTGAAAAAAACCAAAAAAATTATATGCAGTTATAGCATTGTCGTAGTCACAATTTGGAATTGAAAATGTCAGAATTCGACATTGTAACCATCAAAATATGGTGTTGCAACAATCAAAATATGTTCTTGTAACAATCATAATTTTCCATGGAAACAGTCTAGTACAATACAACATAGTGCATCTAATAGGTCCAAATAGGCACTCATCCCATGAGATGCACACATCCCAAGACAAATATATAGGGGAAAACAAAAGATTGTATAGAAATGTACGGAATAGTCCCAAAACATGACATGAGAGACATACAACCTAAGGCATACTCAGGAAGTCATAAAAAAATATTTTGCAAAAAAATCAAGCCATTGTTGCACAAACTTCATGGTGCACTCAGAATATGAACAATCATCTACATGCAACTGAAAATTTTCTCAACTCAAAGATAAAGATCGCAAAAATATCCAAGATAAGGAAGAGAAGTGTGCATTACCATAGAATGTGTAGGTATGCAGTATTGTAGGTGGAATAGAATCATGAGGTGCATAAGCCCAATAGGCATAGAATATTACTGTGAATGAATAATATTATACAAGAGTATGCCAGAAAGGAATGCACAAAAACAAAAATATGAAGGGATTGTTATTGCACAGTTTGTATATTGGGAAAATCCCAACCAAAACGAAAAATGATTTTAAAAATGAGGAACACCTATATCTATCACCTCAATAGAGGTCCCCCTCATTTTAGTGTAGGACAAGTCCAACACAAGGGAGGCTTCCCAAGTGACCCTAGGGGGATTGCGATGGAAGATGAAAAGTGATCAAAGAGTTCCCATTTAGGTAAAATTTAAGGCTGAGAACGAGGCTTGGGAAATAATCTTAGGAGATGGTAAATAGTTGTCAAGCTTATGTCTCAAAAAAAATGTTATACGTCCCAAGAACAAGAAAATATATGATAATTAAAGCCTCAAAACCAATGGGGAATCATAAAGAAACCTTTCCCTCCAAAAATTCCAATAGTACGGAAATGTATATCAACAGTAAATAAGTTATGACAACTTCAAATTAAACCATCAAAGTCAAGTGTATGATGTGGAAAATAAAGCTAGAAATTAGTATACAATCTTCCAATAATTAAAATAAGACTTTGATAGCAAGAGAGGGTTGTTATTAAGTGTTATCAATAGAGTTATAAACACCCTTCTGGTTGTAGAAAACATTTTCTATTGGAAGCAAGTTCTAGCAAGTAAAATCCACAAGTAAGCCACCCAAACAATAATACTTCAACAATAGATCAACAATGATAGGTTGAAGTAAATTTCAATGGTAGAAGTGAATAAAAGAGTAAAAGGAAGTGAGTTTTATGATTCCCTAATGGACGTATCTTAATGATTGTTACAAAAACTAGATCACTTGGCTAATCAAAATTTTGTTGGGGCACAATATAGCTTAAATCATGTAGAATCAAATTCCAAACTTGAACAATTCAATCTCCTTTAAATCATGTTTACCAACGCAACAATAATCAATCTCCAATGAAAAATATTACCGCCTTATCTATTCGGTTATAGGGTATTTTGTTTATGATATAGGTTTTATTACTCCTCTAGGAGTGTAAGCCCTTTTACTCCCTAGAGTAAAAGAACCTTAGAAAGGTAAATCTACAAAGGTGTGAGCCTTTTTACTCCTTGCAGAGTCATTTTAATTATACTTTTCAATGAAAGCAAAAGAGAGATCTTTGATGGAGGGTATATGCCTTTATACTCCTCCAAGGGTTTGACAAAATAACCTTGAAATCAAGAAGAAACACATACAATTGCATAAATTCCTTATGTAATACAAGAGATAGCATGAAAAAGCCTTACTTATCAAGATATTCCATCACAATTTCGAAGAACAAGAATGCACGAGAAGTCAATATCCTTCTTCCACAAATAAACAAGTAAATGTATTCACTTTTCACAAGACAAGATAAATATTTTCCCAAGTAGGGAGAAAATTTCAGTCAAGAAGTATGTAATTATCAAGTGAGTTATGTCTAAAATGAAAGTGAGATGACCTTTATTTATATGAGGTCACCCACCACTAATTTTTCCACATACGTTTGCCAATGCAAAATTAAAGGAGGGACAACCCTCTAAATTTTCCTTTAAAATTACAAAATAAAAATTACATAAATTAAATCCCTTAGAAGGGTGACATCATGCCCTAGAAGTGAAACATTGAACCTTGGATGCAAGTCATTTGGCCTCCCAAGGCCGTGTCATACTCTATCATGTGTTGGAGTGTCATCATCATGAATATTCTTCCTTCAAACCGTGTCACCTCTATTATGAAACAATCAATTCCATCAAACCTTATCCTCCACATGATGTCAAGGCTTATAAGTTGGCATCCTCGACCTCTAAAGGCCAACGCCCAAGTGCAAGGTGCTACAATATCATCACCTAGTGGTTTCCAAGTGCCTCCAAAGACAACATCCATTATCTCAATTGTACAATGGCTCCAAGGTCTTCTTCCCATCATGTGGGGTATGGAATCCATCATTGGGGTTTTCAACACCTCATGAAGGTCAATATGGCACAATTCCTCCATGGAAAATAACTCACCTGGTAGGGTCTTCAAAAGACAAATAATTATGCTCTCCAAGGGTCCACAAGTCACATGTATCATGTCAAGTAAGCCATATTCAATAAAATAGCCACCCAAACATGTGCATTAAATCCCCCCTTTTCAAACTAAACAAATTCTCAACGATGTAATCAAATTTGCCACATTTAAGGTATGGAAGGGTTGTCATGGTTCCCTATTGGGTAGACCAATCCCTAAGTCAAGGAGTTTTTCCCTGGTGGACCTTCTTTAAGTCATGTAATGAGTATGACGTGAACAGGATTAAGACCTTTGGGAATGTGATTCTTGACATATCAAGGGCTCATATTGTCTCATTTATGGGTGCCTCTGTGGAGGTTGTGTTGCATCCTCATTTGCAATGCAACATTTTTTCGACCTTTTATTTTACATTAATTTATTGGGGTCGGAACATTGAGTTTTATGCACAAGGAAAGTAAATAACACTAAAATATCACCTAAAGTTATAACGCATTCAGTTCCATGTGAAATGGAAAGTAAAGGACACCACAAGTACATTCCCCCAAGAGACAAGACATTTATTAATTGTGTGTTTTCTTTTTTAGAATTCCTTCATTATTTGTGGAGAATAATTTCATTTCTCTCAGGACATTAGGGTGAGCATATAAAGAATAATTTATGGATTTTATCATTTCCTAGCTAAAAAATATATAGGCCTTTATCCCATTCTTCCCATGAAATAAGGTCCAATTCCTTCTTGGGGTCAATAACTCTGAAAACCAAAAATATGAGGAATCAATAGGGAGGAGATGTCGAAAGTTATAATTATTTGCGAGAATGGTATGATGACCCTTCAAGGAGACCCATTAGTTGCAACCCTTTTCCCGAGGGTGACCCACTTACAAGGAAACCATGTCAACCACCAAGGTGAAATGAGGCAAAAGGTATAATTTCCAAGAAAACATTTTCATAATCAAGCAAGGACTCTTTGCAACATGTTCAAATGTTTCAATTCTTAAAATTACACTTGCCATGAGACTAGACATTTTGCCTCATGAAGTAATACATGTTTTCCTGTGTCAGCCTCGTGGATGTTGCTACTATTGATCAATGGAAATGTGTGCTAAGAGGAGTGGATTTGGTTTCTCAAAAGTGGCCTCAACTGGTCATATGGCTCTCGACCCTCCATTCCTTCAACCTGCGGGCCTCAAGACATCATCTCCTTAGTTACCCTTAGGATCAGGGGGTAACAGGGAATAAACATAAATAATATGAGTTAATAATGTGGGTCTAAGTATATTCATGGCAGAACTATGAAGGAGACCCAAGACTCAAGAGAGTGAAAGAAACCCAAAAATATCCCAAGACAACAAGTTTTAAACTTACTGCAATGAATTTTTTAATTGAATTTGATTCTATAGAGTACACTCGTTGCAATAGATTTTGTCCAGAGAGTATTTTTAGGTATTGTTGGAAAATTAGACTTTTAATTGTGTATGGACGGTAGTGGTTGGCCATTTGATGTGATGAGTGTTATAAATAAAGGTATGTGATCATTTTTCCATAGACAATATAGCAATATTTTCACCCAACCATAGGCACAAAGGCCACCCTCAAGCACCTTAACCTTGACAGAAAAAATAGTTTCAGTAGCAAGACAATAGCCAACCAAGGCTAGAGCCCCTTTCTCTAAGGATAGTGCACTAAGAAGGAATAACAAAAAACCAAGCAGAAAGTCAAAACCATAACTGAGAGAAAGTCCAAACTATAACCAAGATGTCAGTTGTAGCAGTTGCAGATGCACTCTCTCTCCAAACATGTGCACCACTATTCCTTATGCAGTTGTGAGAGAGATAGTGAAAAATGAGCTCTATCGTCCTCTATTTATACTGCTCTATCTCACTTGAATGGGAAGACTTCTCTTTCTAGAGGATAATAACTCAACATTAAATATTCTCTTGAGCCCACTTATCTCCTAGGGTTATTATCCAACGTTTTAGGGTTTCTTTTGCTTCCCAAAATATTCTATTATTATCAAAGGTTACACATGGAGATTAATACCTCGTGCCGCTACCATAATATCAACACTCCCTCCTAGCTAGGGAGGTATTAAAAGTAATGGTCTTGAGCACAAACAAACCAATGAACCAGTAACATCATCATAGCCACACATCTTATCTCGTGATCATGTAGATCAATTCACAAGCAACATTATCACTATCAGTATCATATGATAACATCAAATGCATCATCTCTCAAAGCCACACTCCATTTGAGTAATCAAGCATGATGTTGAATAATTCACTCACTCCAGAGAGTGATAGAATAAATATTCTTCTAATCTGGACATATGTCCTAGAAGAATAATTGTTCCAACAGATGTTGGAATACATGCAATGGGCTACAAGGACTATTCTTCTAATCCAGACATACATCCTAGAAGAATGATTTTCCTCAACCATTTTACCTTTGACCGCTACTTTCAACTCAGGGAAAATGTATGACCTATACCAATCTCTCCACTCTGGGAACTATTGTGAAATCAAGGAGACAAACCATTCTTCTAATCTGAACAGGTCTTAGAAGAGTAGTTTCCCATAGTACATCAACAATCTATCAACCTAGACCATTATCCATAGGGAGAATGTCTGTCCACCAGTAATCAGTCCTTCCTAGACCATTCTCTTCCTATAGAATATCTGTCCATTAGCATACTGACTATCCCTCTAGCTAGAAATCATCTCCAACACTAGTCATAGTTTCCATGGAAATCATAACAATGTCATCCAATAGAACACAACTGTGTCTATCCATAGAAGTACACAACTACTATCGAGTGGTACAAAAGCACACCTCATAGGACATGGCTACTAACTAGTGACACACAATCACTACCAATGGATCACATCCACCATAGTAGCATACAACTACTTCCAATAGACATACAATCTCCACAACAATCATATCATCTGATATCATTCTGCATACACAATATCATGATACAAACTAAGTCATGTCGACGATTATTCCACTCACATCTGTGAGATCTGGAAGAGTATCTTCCCTTAGAAAGTAAAACATCAGCCATGGGCTATCTAGAATATTATTCCCAAGCATAGAAGAATGATTGTACCTGATTTCTGAGCCTGGACCATTCACCTAATTGGGCCATTCCACCGACACTAATCATAGTGTGACCTGGAGAGAATGAGTCTGCCCTAGGGAATTTCTGTCTTTGATTGTTGAACCTTCAACATTTACCTAACTGGGCCATTCTTTCGGCACTAATCACAATGAAACCTAGAGAGAATGAGTCTTCCCTAGGGAATGATTGTCCGGACCATTTCCAATGGAAATGAATTTCCTACACCAACCTCCAAAACATAACATTCTTCGAAGTTTCTCACAACTGTGAACTTCAAAAGAATGATTGCCCGACAAAGGAAGGCCATTCTACTTGACCACTACTCAGAGTGACTTCCAAGAAGAATGATTGTCCCAGACCATTCCCCAACAGTGGCCACACGGGGAATCATTGTCTATGGTACATCAGCAATCTATCAAACCATTTTCATTGCAAAAATGATTGTCCAATCTGAACCATTTTCCAAACTGGAAAATTCTTGTCGATAAAAAATCTTGGGCCACTTTCCGTACTAGAAGGTGACTTCCCAACCTAAACCATTTTACGAACTGGAAAATGATTGCCCATAAATCAATAACATATCATTTCTCCCTCCCAACCTGGGAGTAATGTCTTCCTTTTTCAATAAGGAAGTCATCTCCATGAGCCCCAACTTGTCCCTTAAGTACGCAATATTTTCATCTTCAAAAGAGTATTTACCAAAATATCTTCTATCTTCTCATCTATGGAGATATACTGGAGAACACTTCTCCCCTCTGGACTTAATCAGAGAGAATATAATTCTCGATCTCAATGTTCTTCGACATGTCATGGAACACGAGGTTCTCTAAAATATTCACATAGCTTTGATCATCACAATATATCACGGTCAAATTTAACACCTGATCAGACAATCCAGAAACCAACTTACATAGCCACATTGCATCCTTACAAGCATCACAAGATGCAATATATTTTTATTCTGTAGTGTTGAGTGCAACAGACTTATGTTTCCTTCTAGCCCATAACATCATTGAAAATCTCAAAATGAAACACATCCAAGTAGCACTTCTTATGTCATTTGCATTCCTTTCCCAATCTGAATCGATAAATCCATGTAGTTGTATATCATAACTCAAAGGTCCCACAAGGAAAATATCTAGCTGAGTATTCTCCAAATACATTAACGATACAATAAATTTTCGATACAGAGATGGGTCTACTGGATCAAAGTCTCTCAACTTCTTTAGATCTATAATCATGGGAGCTTTCCATGGATTTTCAATCCATCATCTCGTACTTCAGAAGAACCATTTCAATACAGTTCCTATGTCATAGGAATTTTTCACCATGCCTCTATTGTACATGAGAGACTCTGCAACAAGTTTTCTTGAATCCATACAAGGTCTTCTTCCATCTACATACAAGCGTCTCTTTCTTGTATACCTCAAATCGTTGAGTTTTCTCTACATACGTTTCTTTCAAAGATTGTTTTTCACAATTTGTGTTTTAGTAACTATCTCCTTTGATATACACAAATTTAAAGCTTAACAATTTAATCAAACTTGGAACCTGAGGCCTTGACTATTATGGAGGGTGCACTTGTTATTATGAACTCACTGAATCCAAGATTACAGCTTGGACAAGATATCTAGTAGTTTCCCTGTAAACATACTCATGTTTTGCTAGATGATATAACTTAGATAAAATATACAAGTACATACCTTTGAAACCTTGTATCATCATTCAACTTGTCTTCCAATTTGAAATTACATACCATATTGACAATAATATATTAGAAACTCAATCAGAAGATTCAATGATTGGAACCAGCGATTGGAACCAGCTAGAAACTCTAAAATTTCAACTTTGACCAAAAAATTAATTTGACCAGAACTCAACCTTTGACTTTGATGAGTCAAGCTTTGATTTTGATCTTGACCAAAGATTAAAACCTGATTTTTTTGCTCGTTGAGAGTACCAAGAGGTTTGATAGGCTAGGGCGCACTAGGATGTCATGGAATTAGGTCAAATGCTTCACCAGAAGTGCCTAAACATAAGGGTTGGGGTTTGTTGCAACTGCATAATAAAAAAACCTAGCTGCAGCTATAACTGGTGCCATAATGAGCTTAACAAATAACTTCCCAATCTATCTTCCAATGGTTAGACTGTCTGAAGATAGTGTGGGCCCATAACCTATTATAAATAAAGGGATGCTCTCTTTTTTCCATAGACAATATAGCAATATTGTCACCCAACCATAGGCACAAAGGCCACCCCTGAGCACCTTAACCTTAACAAACAAAATAATTTTGGTAGCAGACCAATAACTAACCAAGAATGACGCACCTTTCTCCAAGGATAGCGCACCAAGAAAGAATAACCAGAAACCAAGAATAAAGTCCAAACCATAACCACGATGTCAGTTGCAGCAGCTACAACTGCACTTTCTCTCCAAACTTGCGCACCACTAGTCCTTATGCAGCCGTGAGAGTGAAAGTGACAAATGAGCTCTAGTGCCCTATATTTATACTTCTCTATCTCACTTGACTCGGCCAACTTCTATTTCTGGAGGCTAGTAACTCAATATTAAATATTCCTATGTCTGGAGGCTTGAAAGGAGTGCTAGGTGGAACACGAGTGCTAGGTGGAACAAGAGGTGTGTTGCAGTAATGCATAATGGTAGGAAGAAGCTGGCGAATTCGAGAAGAGAGGAGATAAATTGTTTTCAACTAAATTTTTCATTTGCAAGTTTCTAAAATAAAAAGAATTGGAATTTTGATTTGTTACTTAGAAGCATCCATTAGGCTGGGAGACTAAAGGACAACATGAGCACGGACAATGAAAGGAAGTGTTTTTTAGAGAATACCAGGAAAGAAAAGTTGTCAAGGAAACCAGAAGGCTAGACAAATATATTATTTTATGTTGGCAGGAAGTTAATGCCAAGCTAGCAGGAAGTTAATGCCAAGTGAGAGAAATCAAAGCTATAGGTGAGAGAAAGTTCGAGGAGGTAGCCACAGTGATGGTATTTTTTTGTCAAAAGAAGCAGTGGATAGTTCTTGTTTTGGAATTCAAGTGTTACTTTTTGAATATTCATTAAAGATTGCAAAACTACAAAGTTTATATTCACATAACTATGGTCAGTAGAGACATGTCAAGGTATATAGATGTGAGATGAATTATGATAGTTGATAGTTTGACAGGAGCTTCTCATAGCAAATGATAGATAGAAAGAAATGGTATATTTTCTTTGTTGCAACTATGTCCACCATAAAGACATGTATACAAGGAAAAAGTAGAACCCATCCCATGTGGTTGAAGGGCACATGATGTACATCTGCAAATAAGTAGAAATTTTCTTTGTGTTAACCAGATTGTACAACAAAGTTTGCATGTACAAGTTTTGTTCATGATAAGAAAAAATTCATGAGAATGTAACCAACCAAGAGTTAGTTATGACTAAAACAAAACTATAATAAAATCAATGGAAAATTCGGGTTGAACAACTGCTTAACTTAAATACACAAAAAAAAATTGAAATTTTAAAAAATTATATATATACTCATGTGAAATAATTAAAATCCAAACCAATAGACACCAAATATGCATAGTTTTCTAATGTATGTAGCATCTAAGGAATTTTTTGTTTTTGTTTTCTTGATTTTTAAGTTTTTAGAGTATGATGGAACACATGTGGAAACCAATTTTTTTAGGTCCATTGGAAATTAGAATTATTTGAACTAGATGAATTGGTCAGCCAAATCCTAGCATGAAATGTCAAGTAGTCTTGATTGTGCAGTCTCCTCACACAATGACACAAATCAAATTTTTGGATGTACTTGTGAGCTTCAACCATCGTGGAACATCGTAGGCAATTAAAGACTAGATAATAAGATGCATCGTGTAGTTATTTAGACACACTGTGGACACCACTCTAATGAGCTTCCTACAACATCTTAGAATCATAATTCAAAAATATAACTCTTTTTAAGATCTCATATTGTCCATACCTGTAGAGTACACTTGCATTGATTTGTTCGAACCTATGGTTTTTGGTGTAAATTCTCCTTGTCAAATGGTGTAGTCTACCATGCAAAAGGAGCTAATCATTAAGGGAGTCTACTGAAGAGTGGAACCAACAAGGCAAATGGAATTGACATTGCCTACCTTGATTACACAGATCCACCTTATATAGATGGTTATGGGGTGTGGTTCAATACATTGAGTGTTTGGTTTTCGACCTAAACCTATATATAGATGACCTTATAGATTGGTCTATCACTTCATCTTCTATGGAGCTATGTTCATTGTGTTTAAATGCTATTTTAGTTTCTATTGACTTCACTACTACTCTTGGAATCTTTGTTATTCACTTATGTTGTTTCTTACCTAATCCAACATGGTATCAAAGTTGTTTAAATCTTATTTCGGGTTTTGTAGAGTGACACGGAGTTTTGTAGAGTGAAATGAAATCCATGAAGTTAATGGTTATGGTGTAGTTGCGTTCTTTGTGCAATTGTTATGGCATGACAATTGGATTTGGTGAAGTTGCAATTATTATTTTTTTTTGTTTATGATGCATTGATCTTTTGTGCGCTAGTTCCTTTGGCAAAGATCGAGCAATTTGTATTGTAATTATTGGTGTTGCCTAACCTAGTGTCGCTTTTAAGTGAAAAATGGTGTGAAATCAGATGAGTGATTTTGTCTAAAGTGAAGGTGGACATCATTGCCTAATCATACCGTCTTTTCTGTCCGGCAGTTAAGTCTGATCTACGTACCCTAATGATGACCATACATGTAATCGATTGGTCCATTACTCATACAGTGACTATGGGCCTGACTCCGTCTGCAATAGCAGTAGCCTGAATGCAACGATCAACGGAATAGAGATCGCTGGTATAGTTTACTTCCCTGAAGAACTGTTTCGTTTGACATATTGACCCTAGAGTTGATTTCTGAAAAACAATTAGCAACAACTTCCATAGTAGCAATCCCGACCTACAGTTTGAAGTATCAACCTGAGGCAATGTGTTGAAATTGGGCCTTTTGTATATGGTCAACAGAAGGTTTGATTGAAGGACGAGAGGTATTTCGACCAAGTATATACATTTGGGCTACACCAACTACATTACGGTCATCAACAAGGGTAGATTGATTGGATGAGTCCAAATGAAGTTGCCTGTGCAAAGTGTGGTTTCAAGTAGTATCGATTGCAGTTAAATACGTGTGGCATTGACAGGCATATACATTAGCATGGGATGTTGTATTGGACTTCTTAACAGATCAAGACCTAATCCATGCTATGGTATTAAATTTATAGAGTGGAGAATAGACTGAGAGCATTAATTATGTGTGTGGATTAATCAATTGGTGAAGTTTTATTGGTAGTGGATTGATTGTGTGGAGAATCGATCAACCAATAAGGAAGATTACTTGCATACTTGGACTACTTGCACACTAGACGGTCATGGGCACTAGAATAGTTGATAGAGGTTTTTTTGTCTGAAAATTGAATCCTATCATACAGTTGCAGCAGAGTTATTTCATATCTATGGAAGCCTCTAAACATTGAGGTCAATTCCTAGAAGAGTCCACCGTGGAGTAGACGAAGTGTCATCAGCATATGAAAAAATAGTATTTACTTTTATATGAGTTTGATATATACCTTTTTGCTTGGTTTGTATGCTAAAACATCCTTTGTAGACAACTGTGCATTGGAAGTAAGAAGGCCAGAATTCAATACTTGGTGTCTTCTCCTTTTTTTTTGCAAAGTTATGTTACACTATTTGGCAACATGGTTTATTTAGACTTCCTATAGCATATTTTGTATTTTCTGCTTGGATGGTAGTAGCAAGACAGAGATTCAAATATGGATCTTTGTATAAACAGTCGAGAGATATCATTGTTGAGGAATATATATCTTTTAATTCAGGAATTTCGAGCATTGAAGACAGCACTTATTGTTGCTGTGAGTTGATGCCCAATTGATCGAAGAAAACAGAGTGGCTATGCCATTGTTCTAGACCAGTGTTCTATCTCTTTCTTACATTACCGTTTGGTCTGAAAATATTGCTGTGGCATTTGTTTGGTTTGAGCATTGAAGGAAGATCTTACTGTTGCTTTCTGTGCATGCTGCTCACTGTATGCAGTGCCCTTGTTGTAGAAGTATARACCAGAATTGCATTATTGTTTTGGAGGATATATTATAATCCATTGTGCATGCTGCTCACTGTATGAAATTCCCTTGTTGTTTTGGAGGATATATTATAATCCRTTGGTTGWATGAGTTTGAAGGTAGCMTGTTGTGTTGCTTATTATTAAACAACCAAGAACCTATCCTTGGTAATTTATATTTTAMYTGTATGTTAAGYYCTRGATAAATCTCCATGATATGTATAAAACCYCTTATTATGTCTTARATATTGAATTATTACATTTCTAGTAGGTCGGCTAGAACTTTTCTTTGCACCCTTTCATTATAATTGTAACCCTTTGACTCCTATATATTGTAACACCCTGGGTTTTGAACCCCCATTTTAAATAATATATTGTTACAATGTTGAAAGGCCAGAGTGCCCAAACAATTATTAAAAGGCYAGTGTGCCCAAGAAATGTAATGTTTTGATCATTATTAATAATAAATACATCATTGGTTGTTGGACGGACAAGGACTAGAGTTATAGGSGGATATGATTCCACAAGAGATGGGACTTGAGGGGCTAAGTGTTTATTCCTATTTTTAATTACCCTTTTTGWCTAAGGGAGTGGATYRGTTAAGTGAGCTTATTRGGGAAGGCSAGGTGGTTCTTRATTCCCCACRAAGTACTTAAACCCRCCTCTGGTCTGATGGGGGGTTYGACTGATGGGCCCTTGTTCGTTGATTGTTTGTTCGTTCATTCATTCTCTTATTCACTCATCYACTTGATCAGTGGTTCCTTGGTTCACTCCCTTACTCACTCGTTCATTCATCCTGTCCTTACCCTATCACTCATTGATCCATCCTCATTTGTGTCTTGTCTTGGGAAAGGAAAATGAACTGCTGAGGAGCAGCCATGCTATCCTTGACTGTAGAGGTCACTGACTTGAGGCCTGCATGTCTGTGATGTGTTGGCCTTTGTCCATCTTTGTTCATAGTTGCAAGTCCTAAGAGTTTCATCATTGATATTTTGGACCAGTTGTACTAGAACCCTGGAAGGGGAAGGACTACTTCAGGGACTACGTGGCAGAGAAGGGTGGATGTCCATTCTCTTGGGTGGTGTCGGCTGGGTAGAAGAGAGTTGGATACTTGGATTGTTGTGAGTGCTGGGAAATCTTGTGAGAGCTTGAGTGTTGACTGGTTTGGGAAACCAAATGACACTTTGGAACTGTCCTTGTGGATTCATAGCCTTGGCTCGGTGTGACACTACTATTGAGATTTGGATCAGTAGTGTCTACGGTTGGGTGGAACATCCTTGGTCTGTTTGGTGTCATCTTATATAAAGATAAGTTCTCTGTGTTGTGGTATTATTTATCTATATATGAATGTATTACGTTGTGTATTTATTTATTGTTTAATTAAATCTTAGAATATGCATGCTTGTTGGTTATTGTTGTGCATGTCATTAAATCCTTTTCTTTTATCCATCCTTATTAATTTAAAAGGGTATTAGTAAAAAAATAAGTCCAAGGGTGAGCTTGAAGGTTGCATACCCTGGTCTATGGGTGGTTGGGTATGTTACAATTTGGTATCAGAGCAAGGTTTAAACATTGGGAAATGTATCTCGTGGTTGAGATCGAATTCCGATCGTGAAGTTGAAAAGCTCAGGAGGAATGACGTTGCAAAATCTATGTAGGAGTTAGAACATCAGAGGTCCTCTGTAAGGGTTCGAAGGATCGTGACCATCCCCTTTAAATTTGGGAGCGATCACCATTGTGGGATTGAGAGAGATCCAAGATTGTTGGATCATAGAAGAGGCGAGCAAGGGTCGTCCGATGAAAGCGAATAAAAGGTTAAGTCACAACCGGCAGATCTCATTAGAGAGAGATCGACATCCAGGGGGCATTGCGGGAACCCAAGTTGCACGACAGTTAACTCCCCAAGATGGTCCCGTAATCTAAACTATGGTTTTACCGAGGTGTTACATGTAAGTGTCAAAAGAATTATGGGGCGAAAGGTGGGTTACTCCAAACTGTCGATGCTCTCCCTCGCAAATTGAAAGGCATTAAGTGATGTGACACGTTAATTCTTGAACATCGAAACTATGAAGAGTCGAAGTAGATCCAGACCATTGATCGACGTGGACACGTGGCAAGAGACCCTACACTACGGTGGATAACCACTTCAAAAAAAAGATGGATGCAAAAATCCATAACTCTCGAAGGCCTGAAGCTTGGAGTTCATCTGGACCGTCCATCAACAAGGATACGTGGTGACATATCACTTACTTTGGAGACTTAGAACTCTAGAAGGTTTTGCAGAGTGAAGCACTAGAGGAAGAATTACTCGAAGTCCCGAAGTAATTGAAAACCATGGATCTCAAATAAAAAAGAACAATTTATCTTTGCAGCAGTATCTCCCGAAGTCCTGAAGTCCGGGGTTAATACGGACCATCCGATAAGGGAGACACATGTCGATAGATTGGCCAGTTCAAGAAATCAGAGTTCAAGAGAATTGGAAGTGTGCTAGTGTGAAACTCCCAAAGCCCGAAGAGTCGAAGAGGTGGGGCACAATGATGTCACCTGGAGGTGATGTGGACCCAAGAATTTTGAAGTGGCGTGGCTTGCAGATGTCACTTGGGATGACATGGACACATAGGATGTGTGCCATGTGTTAGTAAGTTTTGAACATATGGAGGATTGAAATTTCAGTTAGAATGTGACACGTGACACCCTCCCGATTGGGCCACACATCTACTTCTAGTATTTTTCCACGTGGTGACAGATCGCTCAGTCCGGAGACTGTGCACTCCAGAGGAAAAAGATGTGACAATTGGCATTGGGTCGAGAACTCCCGAAGAGCCGAAGCGATTCACAGGTGTTGATATGTGAGAGACACGCATAGATGGATCGTCAACTCCAGGTGAAAGCACTCCAGGAGAAAGTGAAGGTAGAGAGTTTGAAACTCCCGAAGCCCCAAGAGTCGAAGCGATTCACAAATGTTGATCTGCGGGAAGACACACGTTGATAGATCGTGAACTCTGGGTAAAAGTGTTCTGGGAGGAATCAAGCGAGGAAAGTTGAGACCTCTGAAGGTCGGAGTTTCGAAGTGGATCCCGATCATTGATCGTGAAAGAGGAAAAGGGTCATTGATCTGATCCTGGTTGAAGGTTTTGAAGTTCCAAGGCACTAGAAAATATTTGGTCGCGGTTTTGAGCCATGGTCACCTGGGAAAGTGGTTTGAAGGAGTGCCTGTGAAGAATTAAATTTTGTATCGGCTAAAGGCTAACAAAGAATTGTTATATGGTGTAGGTTGATATATACATGTTCTTCATGAATTGAGAAGAAAAAGGACCTATAACATGGTTTGACAAATTTTGTTTGTCATATGCATAATTCTAACAAAATGGTGATTTGCACATTTTGTACAATTAAGGGGTTTAAACACGTCAACTCAGAATGCATATTGAATAAATGGAAGAAGGTGAGGGAGCCTCTAGCCATGATAAGGAGGCCGAAGGCCAGAATACCAAAGTTGGTAATGCAAAGAGAGAGTCCAATTGATGCAAGGGAAAAGGAAAGAAGGAAACATTAACAAAAATTGTAAGAATATTGAAAATAGAAGTGTAGAGCTACAAAGCAGACAATGATAGGCTGATGAGGGAGAATATTCAGATAAATGCTTGAGTGCTGCAAAGTTTAAATTGGTTGCAAAGTCAAGCCAAGAATGGATCAAAGCAAGAGGAAGAAGGCAGGTGTCATGGAAGAAGAGATGATCGTGGAAGAGGTGGTTATTTGAGAAGTGCTAGTAGGACTCATAGACATCACTCACCTCCTTACTTAGCAAGAATTTTTTATGCATCTAAATATTTCTTAAGCAGACTGGAGGTGTCTCCTATTAGGCACCAAAGAAGGATACAAGAGGTGGAAAGTTTGCAAGGGGAGATAAGGAAGCTCAAGCCACCCTCCTTTGATGGTGAAATAAAAAGGGAAGATGATTATGAAGCATGGTTTCTTGGACTCGAGAGATATTTTCAATTGCATGAATATTCATCAAACCTGGAAGCCAGGATTGCCACCTACCATTTACATGGGAAAGTTGCAATGTGGTGGGATCAATTGAAGAAAGTTGAACATGTTAATGAGAAAAGGATCACTTGGAAATGGTTCAAGAAGTACTTCCAAAAGGAGTACCTCTCAGAGTATTTCTATGACAAGAAAATGCAGGAGTTCTTCAAACTTAGGCTAGGAGGCATGACTATGGAAGAGTATGAGAATAAGTTATTTGGATTGTTAAAATATGTTGGGTTTATAAACGATGAAAAGGTAAATATACAGAGGTTTCTAAGTGGAAT
>JZKD02S1734746.1:43164-69932 GCA_000966675.3 Picea glauca
TTTATCGCCGCTTAAAATGAGAAATTATAGGAAACTAGGAAAAGAGTGGGAGGCTTTGGGTTCTTCAGGCTTGTTGGTTATTGATGGTCTGAGGGTGCTTAGAGCTCAGAAAACCTTGGAAAGGGTTAAAAAAATAGTATTGTAACCTTAAATGTTAGAGGTGTAGGGGGTGCTCCAAAGTTTTTATCCCTCAAAAGATTCATCGTTGTGGTAAATATAGATATACTATTTATACAGGAAATAATGGTCAATGCTCACAAAGAAAGGGAGATGTTTGCTAAACTTCTTCCATCATGGAATTTTCGTGGGGTAGATTCCATAGGTTTGTAGGGTGAACTCTTATCTGCATGGAATCCGAGAAGAGTTGATTTCAATTCTTTTCTGAATCATGCAGGGATACTTTTGGAAGGCTTGTTAAAATATATAAACAAAAGAGTGAAACTGGTTAATTGCTATGACCCCTATGCTGACAGACAGGTTTTCTGGGGTAGAATAAATAAGTATGGGTTTCTCCATGAACACAGCCTAATCCTAGGAGGTGACCTTAATTTTACCACCTCGAATAGAGAAGTATGGGGTCTGCATGCTAGATCTAGTCCTTTGCAATCCTACTTTAGACAAATGATTCAAGATGCAGGGTTGGTTGATGTCGAGCCTTTAAAAATCC
Source organism: Picea glauca (assembly GCA_000966675.3). NCBI lineage: Eukaryota > Viridiplantae > Streptophyta > Pinopsida > Pinales > Pinaceae > Picea > Picea glauca. The sequence continues at coordinate 43,832 of JZKD02S1734746.1, forward strand.
TCCCTACCTGGAGAAATGGAAGGGGGGAACAAGATTACATTGCTAAGATATTGTATTGGTTTCTTATAACTGAGGAATTTTCTCTTTCTCGATTCAGATATAGATCGTGGGTGAGTAATTATAAGATTTTTGATCATCAAACAATAATTCTTCTTTTAGAAAATGATAATGAAAAGAAACGTTATCCGTTCAAATTCAATTATGTATGGTTGGAGGAACCATATTTTGTAAACCTTGTAAGATCGAATTGGAATGGACTCTTGGAGACAGAGATATTAAAACCTATGGAATCACTTGTTAAAAAATTAAAATTGCTTAAGTCAAGGGTTATTAAATGGGAAAGAGAGAAAAAATCTTGGCAATGGAGGAATTATTGCAACTTGAATATGATTTAGACTCTTTTTATTCTGAATATCCCGGGGGTTTTGAAAGTGATGATGATATATTTATGGTATTAGAAAAAGAAAAGAAAAAACTTTTCCTCTTATTCGAGAAGGAGGAAACCCGGAGACAAAAAAGTAGAATAAATTGGATTGCTTCGAGAGATAGGAATACTAAGTTTTTCCATGCATATGAAAATGGTAGAAAACAGATCAATCCTATATGGGAAATTACTAAGGAGGATGGAACAAGTGTTACTAGTCATCATGGTCTACAAAATAAATCCTTGGGTTATTTTCAGAACCTCTTTAAGTCTCAGAAAAATCTTACTATCTCCAATAAATTGGATTTCTTCGAGAGATAGGAATACTAAGTTTTTCCATGCATATGAAAATGGAAGAAAACAGGTCAATCGTATATGGGAAATTACTAAGGAGGATGGAACAAGTGTTACTAGTCATCATGGTCTACAAAATAAATCCTTGGGTTATTTTCAGAACCTCTTTAAGTCTCAGAAAAATCTTACTATCTCCAATCAACTGGCAGTCATTAGTGTTTATCCTAGTATTTTTTTTTAGGAAGAGGGTCAAAAAATAGTTGATCCTATTAATTTACCTAAATTACTATATACTCTTAAAGGATTTACAGTTTCAAAAAGTCTTGGGCCGGATGGTTGGACTGTAGAATTTTTTCTGGGTTTTTTTATCTTTTGGGAAAAGATCTATTGGAGACGGTTAAAGAGTCTAGAAGGAAAGGTAGGGTCTTGAGAGCATTAAATTCAACCTTTCTTTCCCTTATTCCTAAAAGAGATAAGACTTAATATTTTGAGGGGTTTAGACCCATTTCACTCTGTAATTTGGCATACAAGATTATCACAAAAATTATTGCAACTAAGATTAAAGCTTTACTTTCAATAGGCATATCAAAGGAACAATTGGGCTTTCTGGAGGGTAGACAAATAACATATGCTATTGGGGTGGCACAAGAATCTTTACACAGTATAAAGGTAAAAAATAGCAAATTTGTGGTTCTTAATCTGGATATGATGAAGGCATATGACAGGGTAGATTGGGGTTTCCTAACGTTAGCTTTACTTCAAGTTGGACTGAGTCTAGAGGCGAAAGATTGGATTATGGGGTGTGTTTGGACCGCAAATTTTGTTGTATTAATTAATTGTAGTCCTTCTAGATTTTTTAATAGTACGAGAGGAATCAGACAAGGTTTTCCATAATCTCCATTACTTTTCCTACTTATTGTTGAAGGATTGAGTAGATCAATACAAAAGATGGTTGCAAAAAATAAAATTGAAGGGGTTTTAGTGGAAAAAGGTATAAGAATAACATATTTAATATTTGTGGATGATATTGTTTTATTCGAGAATGGAACCCTTATAGAATGCAAAATGTATAAGGAGGTACTTGATCATTTTTGTAAAGTGACGGGGATGGAATTTAGTCCACATAAATCTTTATTTCTGCAAGAAGGGTGGGTAGAAGAGGAGCTCTCTGTTTTGAAAGATATATTTCCCTTTGAAATCAAACCCTAGATGTTGGATTTACATAACTGGTTTTCTTCATCAAACCAAACTGCTATACTGTGGCAAATTGGAGCTGGATTGAGAAAATATTTGAAAAAAGAATCTCGAATTAGAGTCATCGATGGTTTACTTTAAGGGAAAGGGTCACTTTGGTTAAATCGGTACTAGAGAGTATACCTGTATATTGGCTCTCTTTGTCTAAGATTCCAAAAGGCATAGCAGATAAAATTAGAAGAAGGATGTTTACTTTCCTTTGGGATGGGATAAAAGAAAAAAAAAGCTATTCATTTTATAATTTGTAAGAGAATTGCTAAACGAAAAAAGACATCAGGGTGGGGTATAAAGAATATTTACACATTTGGAAAAGCCTTGGCAGCCAAAAGTTTGTGGAGGTGTCTAATGATTCCTTGACTATGGCATGAAGTGACCATTAAAAAATATGTGAAAAAGAAAATTGTACTTGAATGGTTCAGGGAAGGAAGGAAAAACAAGATTGGTATTTTAAATTGTTGGAGACCTCTAACATCCTATTTATCCATCGTCACTGATTGGCTATCTTGGAAGCCTGTTAATGGATGGGATATTAGAATTGGAGTAGATCTAATGATTGGGTCACATTCTTATTACAAACTATCAAAGAATATAATAAATAATCTTCATATTCAAGGTATTAATTTTATGGCACAAGCAGGGATAATGGATTTTGAGAATTCATATTCTTTAAGTTGGATTGGAAGGAGGACTAAAAGAGGAATGGGAAACTTATGTTAAAGGTCTAGTAGGATCGAGTTTTGATTTAAATGCTGATAAAGATTGTTTAGTGTGGTCATGGAATACCAAAGGAGGAGTTGCTAATGAAAAACAAGCATACGGAGTTAAAATGTGGGAGGATATGGAGGGAAGACAAAAGTTCTGGTAAACAGAACTTTGGAAGTGGTAAATTCCTCTAAAAGTTAAATTATTCTACAGGTTGATGTTTGAAAAAAAAATTATCACTTGGGAAAATTTGGAAAAAAGAGGGTTGATTGGTCCTAGCAGATGTATCCTATGTGGGGAAAAAGAGGAAACAATGAATGATTTATTTTTTGACTGCCAATTATCCAGAGATATTTGGTCTTTAATCCTAAACAAAGCAAAAATTAATAGTTGTTGGGAGGGAGGACAAATTATTGAGTGTTTTTAGCTTTCGATCAGAAAGATGAAATATTGGAAAGAAATTCCATGCTATATTTGTTGGGAGACTTGGAAGCACATGAATTTGGTTATTTTTTAGGATCTTACACATTCTTTGGTTAGGTTCTGCAACAGAATTTTACAGGACTTTGGCCAAATCAAATATGCACAAACTGTACAACCTATCAAGATAGCTAAACCTCCCTTATTAGCCTGGAATCTGGTTCTTGGTTTTTTTGATCGTGTGTCACAATGTAAGGGTAAAAAATGTGGGGTTGGTGCTATATTAAAATGCCCAGATTTGGGTACATTTAGCATTAAGATGAATTGTAGTACAGGAACAAATACCAAGGGGGAACTGTTAGCTCTATGGTGTATCTTATAAAAGTTAAAAATATTACAACGGGTTGGTGACTCGAAGACTATTATTGACTGGTTTTCTCATGGAAACAATTTACAGGTGGTTACTCTTTAGCCTTGGATTTCAAATATTCAACTGTTGAAAAGGAAGTTTCATCAACTAAAATCACAACATAGAGAGAGAGAATACAATGAGTAAGTGGATCATCTATCAAATCAAGCATTGAAGATGGAATAAGATGGGATATACTATGCAGTGGGTACTGGAAAGAAAATTGAGAGATTTGAAAAAATGGCTATTTGATAATATATTCATGAAACAAAGAAGAGAGTTAAATTTATAGCAGTTGCAAGAGCCATTCTCTGGGAGGATGGAAAAGACACTAGCTGAGGTATAGGGCTCCCAGTGCACTCCCGGGGTATTTGGTCTGGGACCAAACAGTCAGTGCCAAGGAAAAAGACCCTTCTTAGGCCCCCCAGTATATGACTGGAGTTCTTAGTCTGATACTAAGTAGCTAAAGCCCCTAGATATGTCTAGGGCCCCTGGAAATGTCCAGGGTACCCATGCCTGAGGCATGGGTTGATCCATGGTCTTGTACCATGGTGGAAAATACCCCTGAGAGGGCCCCCAGTATACGGCTGAGGTTCTTGGTGAAGAACCAAGCAGTAAAGACCCCTGAGAGGGCCCCCAGTATACGACTGGGTTCTTGGTGAAGAACCAAGCAGTAAAGACCCCTGAGAGGGCCCCTAGTATACGACTGGGGTTCTTGGTCTAGGACAAAGCAGTTAAAGCCCCTAGATAAGCCTAGGGCCCCTGGAAAATACCAGGGTACCCATGCATATGGCATGGGTTGATCCTTGGTCTCTAACCTTGTGGATAAGACCCCAGGAAAAGTTCTGGGGCTACTTGATTCTCTATCAAGTATTTGATGGTAAATGAACTTCCTTGAAGAAGAACATAACCACATGAGGGATAAGTCCCATATGCAATGATGATAAAGTAATAGGTTCACCATGTGATATGAAGGAATAAATAATGCCACCTTGCAAACCCTCCTTTACCCTTGCATGATTGGTTTGGGGTTTTGTTGTCTTATTCAAGGGTTAAATTTAAAGTTAATTTTAAATGTTTATTATCACATGTTTAAATTTAAATTTAAACATGTGATTTTAATTTTTTTTAATCTAACCCTTGACCTAGCCTAAATACTATAAATTAAACCCCCCCTTCACCTTTCACTCATCTAATTTTTCTAGTGAGCTAGTGTTGATCTCCTTCTCTGTAGCTGTGGCCTTATTGTGCTTATGTAGTTGCGACCTCCTCTTGTGTAGTAGCGGCCTCCTCTTGTGTTTGTTGTAGCAGTGGCCTCCTCTTCTGTTTGTTGTAGTAGCGGGCTCCTCTTACTTACCGTGGGTGATATCTAGCACTAACCTCCTTGTGTTTGCTGGCTACGTTGATGTGTAGAGGGTGCAGCCTATTCTCTTTCTATTTTGTGTGGCTGTAAGTGTGCAGCCCCTCTTTTATTGTTGCAGGCTGTGATTTAAGGTGTGGCCTCCATTTTCTTGTTTTGTGTGTGAGGTCTCCAAGGTGCGGCCCCTCTTTGGTGTAATGTTTGCATAGGGTGCCATCTTCTAGCTGCAACCATCCTCCTTTCTGTTGCTTGGAGCATCTAGGGTTATAGCCACCCTTTGTTGTGCCTTCAGGATTGTCAAAACAACAGTCTACTATCTCTGTTGTGTGGAGAACCCCCTAGTCAACAACCCTCTTGCTAGGCTAAACTTGTGGGATGCCATTTGCTGAGGCATACCTATCTCTTCTCTTCTATTCAAACAAGGGTTTACCCACAGTCCTACTTTCAGTTCCTTTAAGCTTCTTGAGGTAAGGGTTTTACTATTTGATATTCTGAGTGAGGGTTTGGGCATTTATAACTTCTGTTTGGATTGGGTTTTCCTCCCTGTGGCCCTTTTGCTTGGTGGAAAGAAAGCTTCTTCATTCCTTGGCATGAGATCCATAAAATATCTTGAATTGAACCTTTGTCTGAGCATAATTCAAATGGTTCTTCATCCTTCTTATTGGCTGTGACTTCTTCAGAGGTAAGGATCATAACAAGGTATGATATCTATCCATCTTTTCAGATCTGGAATATTTTTTTGAGTTCTTTACAGTCTGATCAATCTAGATCTCTGTTCCTGCATTAACTATTATTAGATCTAAATGATATATCTAGTTTACTTCTCTCTTTCTACAGTTTGACTGATGGTTTAATGATCAGATTAGTTATGAGTTTAGATCTGTGTGTTTCTATCTATGTTAAGTTCAGATCTGCATGTCTTTATCTAATATGAGTTTAGATCTGTTGTCTCTACCTATTTTGAAGGTAGATCTGTATGTTTCTATCTATGTTGAGTTTAGATCTGAAATTGAATTCGGATTTGTATTACAGTCTTACTCTTTAGATATCCTAGATCTGTACAAGTAGTAAAGATTGATATCTAAACACTAGATCTAGTTGTTTTACTCTTTGAATTTTAAAAGATATCATTGTTATGTTCTACTCCAACATGGTATCAGAGCTATGGATGTGAAAGGAGCTCAAGAAGAAGTCTTGAGCCCATGTAGATCCTACTCTGGGAATTTGTTTTGCAGATCAAAAGACTTTGGAAAGGAGCTTAAATCTTTGTCATGACAAGAACAGATTGAAGTTAAATCTCTAGTATATATTCTTACCAACAGGTGATACTCCTTGGATTTGTTTCTGCATCTTTCAGTGGGTTAGATCTGATTAAGGTTTTGAATGACTGTGGGTTTTGCCTATGGCTGTGATCAAGTACATGTCCTTTTAGTTTAAAAGCTAAGATCTTTTTGTTTTTAGAGTCACAATACTAGATTTTCATCCTAAATGCATGCTAAGGCTAATCATTGTAACTTGCATGTTCAGCCTAACATTCTTTCATATTTTTCTCTATTTATTGACCAAGCCTCTTGACAAGAAGTAATCCTTTATCTGGAGATTGATATGAAAGAGACAGTGAATGATTATCTTGCTTATTGACTTGTACTTGTGTGAGATGCAAATTTGGAAGCCTACTTGATCTTTTATGGAGTGTCTAATGTGAGTATGAAAAAAAGTTTCCTTGTCAAGAAAATTCTAGAGGCCAGGATCCATTACCTCTGAAAGGAACTCTTAGTGAATTCCCTAGTTTACCCTTGATCACCAAGACTTTTCTTTTATACTGTTTGATTGAAAATTAAATGACAAACTCAGTTGAGAGAAGGTAAGATTTAGTCAAAGGACTGATGCAAAATACTTGGAAAAGAAATCATCATCTTAAGATGATAGGTGATAATTTTGTAAAGTTTTATTTTATTGATAAGTACTCAGCTTTCATTTAATAAGTTGTTGATAAATTACATTGTCTTAACTGAACTATTGGTAATGGGATTCTTAAACTGTTTAATTGACAGCACCTTATGCATACTCATGTTTTATGTTACAAAGAGTAAACAAGTCTTAAAATTGACCACAATACATTAAGTGGTAGAATCTTAGAAATGACTTTGGTGTTTAGCTTTGAATGGGATGAATCTTGACAATGCAGTCTTTGACATATTGTTTGCTTATGACAGTAAGATATTCTCTTAAGGATACTAAAGTTACTTGAACTAACAGATTTATTTCTGCAAAAGTCCTGGTTAATTTGAGACGGTAGCATGATACAAAGTTCATGCATATCTCAAACCTAAGCAAGTTTCATGGACACGTCATTTACATGAATTCAAATGACATCATGATGAGATTACCTTGCTATCATCTCTATGTACCCATGTCTAAACTGAATACTCTCAGAATCTCATATTTTCTTATAAACAAGGAAGCTATGATCCCAGCACCTACTTATTTTTGATAAAGGCTAAGCTTTTGTCCGTGATTGGAAATCTAGCTGTCTGTTGATCTTATATGAAAGACAACATGTAACCTTGGGCTATTTCATTAGTTAAAGAGTCCAACATATTATCTTGATAGTTGAGGAAATTTTTGTTTTGAGGAAACTCTACTGATATCATTTTTGTATTTGAGTCATTATCCTTGGCACAGGAACTCAGAAGTCTGACTCGGCTCTTCAATTTTGAATCTCATATTGGCACCAAGAACATCTTGAAAAGTTATGACACCTAATCAGAGTCAAAATTCTGTATAGGTTCAAAGGGAGAAAATTGACAGAAAGATAGATTTTTAGACTCAGAGGGAGCAGTCCCTGAATATGAGTTAGTCCTTGACCTATAACAGAATTAGCAGCTTAATAGAATCCAAGGATTCTATCAGTTCCCTTGAAATGAAACCAGCCTGATGCCAAGAAATACTAAAGAAAGCTTCCAGCACCTAAAGGCACTGTCACAGAAAGCAGAAACCAGATAAGTATTTTGGTCCTCTAGATGAAGTGAATCTTATGATTGATTCAGAAACTTCCACAATTGAAATAAGGGAGGTTGCTGTGACAGAAAAGAATGATGTATGATCTATAAGAACTCGTAATAAATCAATGGGAATCTCCATCGTCTTATAAAATAAAGCCTATATGGAGGATATATTTGTGACTCATGACCTATGACAAGATCCTTACCTTCATCAGGATTTTTTTTGTCACTTTCTTGTTTTGGATACTTCATCTAACAGATGTTAATTTTTTCTTCTCAAACAGTGAAGTAAAACAAGAGGCTATCCATGAAAATAACCTCATAGATTATAACTCTGAGAGCTCAGTATGACAGAATCTTGAGATTATCCTTATATGAAGATCGTTCAAAATATTCATCTGTTTATTACATGAAATAATTTTTTTATATATAGCTTAGACTAAGAGGGAGCCCTACTGAAGAAGTTGAAATGAAAGACTTGGATCTTTCAGATTACTGAGCTTGGATTTTTCGACAGAAATCAGGAGAGATATTTCTCTCACAGGGTAAATGTGTAGTTGATGTGCTTCGCAGTTTTGGCATGATAGACTGCAAGTCCATGAGCACAAAAATGATCTCTAATCTAAAGAATCTACGAGATCAGGCCACAAGTTCAGATCCAAAAGTTCCCACCTTACATCCAAAGATCATTGATTTATCTCATACATACGAGAACAAACATCTGTTATGCAGTAAATGCTCTCATCCAGTTCATGTGTGAACCAAAACATTTACATACAGTTACTGTGAAACACATTCTGAGATATGTTCGGGGGACTACAGCTTATGGTCTTAGATACACCTCAAGTAGAGGTGTATTTCTCCATGGTTTCACAGATCCAAATTGGATGGGCAGTACAGTGGATCGGAATAGTACTTCCAGTTATTTCTTCAGTTTGGGTTCAGTAATGATTTCCTGGTCCAGTAGGAAACAGGGCTCCGTAGCCCAAAGCACTGCAAAAGATTAATACATTGTTGCTAGCGCTGCAGGCAGAGAAGCAATGTGGCTCAAGAAGCTTCTCTTAGACTTTTTCAGTTTAGAGCTTGAACCCACAGTCATTCACTATGACAATCAGAGCAGCATAAAGCTCACTGAGAACACTGTGTTATATGATTGATCGAAACACATTGAGATGAGATATTACTATGTCTGGTACATAGTTCATAAGAACGTTCTCAGCATTCAGTTTTTTTCAACAGCAGAATAGACAACAAATATTTTCACCAAGCCACTGTCAAAGTTTGTATACTTTCGTGACAATCTTGGTGTAGCTGAGAATGCCTCTCTTGCTGAGAGGGAGTGTTAAATTTATAGCAATTGCAAGAGCCATTCTTCGGGAGAATGGAAAAGACCCTAGCTGAGGTCTAGGGACCCCAGTGCACTCCTGGGGTATTTGGTCTGGGACCAAATAGCCAGTGCCAAGGCAAAAGAGCCTTCTTAGGGCCCCCAGTATATGACTGGAGTTCTTAGTCTGAGACTAAGCAGCTAAAGCCCCTAGATATTTCTAGGGCCCCTAGAAATGTTTAGGGTACCCATGTCTGAGGCATGGGTTAATCCATGGTCTTGTACAATGGTGGAAAAGACCCCTGAGAGGGCCCCCAGTATACGACTGGGGTTCTTGGTGAAGAACCAAGCAGTAAAGACCCCTGAGAGGGCCCCCAGTATACAACTGGGGTTGAACCAAGCAGTAAAGACCCCTGAGAGGGCCCCCAGTATACAATTGGGGTTCTTAGTCTAGGACCAAGTAGTTAAAGGCCCTAGATAAGCCTAGGGCCCCTGAAAAAGTCCAGGGTACCCATGCATATGACATGGGTTGATCCTTGGTCTCTGACCTTGGTGGATAAGACCCCAAGAAAAGTTCTGGGGCTACTTGATTCTCTACCAAGTATTTGATGATACATGACCTTCCTTGAAGAAGGACATAACCACATGAGGGATAAGTCCCATATGAAGTGATGATAAAGTAATAGGTTCACCATGTGATATGAAGGAATAAGTAATGCCACCTTGCAAACCCTCCTTTACCCTTGCATGATTGGTTTAGGGTTGTGTTGTCTTATTCAAGGGTTAAATTTAAAGTTAATTTTAAATGTTTATTATCACATGCTTAAATTTAAATTTAAACATGTGATTTTAATTTGTTTTAATCTAACCCTTGACCTAGCCTAAATACTATAAATTAAACCCCCCCTTCACCTTTCACTCATCTAATTTTTCTAGTGAGTTAGTGTTGATCTTCTTCTCTATAGCTGCGGCCTTATTGTGCTTGTGTAGTTGTGACCTCCTCTTGTGTAGCAGCGGCCTCCTCTTTTGTTTGCTATAGCAACGGCCTCCTCTTATGTTTGTTGTAGCAGTGGTCTCCTCTTACTTATTGTGGGTGATATCTAGCACCAGGCTCCTTGTGTTTGCTGGCTACGTTGATGTGTAGAGGGTGTGGCCTATTCTCTTGTTGTTTTGTGTGGTTGTAAGTATGCGGCCCCTCTTTTATTGTTGTGGGATGTGATTTAAGGTGCGACCTCCCTTTTCTTGTTCTGTGTGTGAGGTCTCCAGGGTGTGGCCCCTCTTTGGTGTAATGTTTGCATAGGGTGCCATCTTCTAGCTGCAACCATCCTTCTTTCTATTGCTTGGAGCATCTAGGGTTACAACCACCCTTTCTTGTGCCTTCAGGATTGTCAAAACAGCAGTCTACTATCTCTGCTATGTGGAGAAACTCCTAGTCAGTGGCCCTCTTGCTAGGGTAAACTCGTGGGATGTCATTTGTTGAGGCATACCTATCTCTTCTCTTCTGTTGAAACAAGGGTTTACCCACAGTCCTACTTTCAGTTCCTTTAAGCTTCTTGAGGTAAGGGTTTTACTGTTTGATATTTTGAGTGAGGATTTTGGTATTTATAACTTCTGTTTGGATTGGGTTTTCCTCCTTGTGGCCCTTTTGCTTGGTGGCAAGAAAGCTTCTTCATTCCTTTGCATGAGATCCATAAAATATCTTTAACTGAACCTTTGTCTGAGCATAAGTCAAATGGTTCTTCATCCTTCTTATTGGCTATGACTTCTTCAGAGGTAAGGATCAGAACAAGGTATGCTATCTATCCATCTTTTCAGATATGGAATATTGTTTTGAGTTCTTTACAGTCTGATCAATCTAGATCTATGTTCCTGCATTAACTATTATTAGATCTAAACGATATATCAAGTTTACTTCTCTGTTTCTACAATTTGACTGATGATTTAATGATCAGATTAGTTATGAGTTTAGATCTGTGTGTTTCTATCTATGTTAAGTTCAAATCTGCATGTCTTTATCTAAGTTGAGTTTAGATCTGTTGTCTCTATCTATTTTGAAGGTAGATCTGTATGTTTCTATCTAAGTTGATTTTAGATCTGAAATTGAATTCAAATTTGTATTACTGTCTTACTCTTTAGATATCCTAGATCTGTACAAGTAGTAAAGATTGATATCTACACACTAGATCTAGTTGTTTTACTCTTTGAATTTTAAAAGATATCACTGTTATGTTCTACTCCAACAAAGAGGATCTTGTAACTGTGTATTTTTTGAAAGATGATGAGTTATAATAGGAATTTATCTCATGTAAAAGAATTCACATAGACAAAGTTTGATGCAGGCCTGTTTTGATTGACAACATTATACCACCAGATAGGACAACAATTATTGCACCAACTTTGTTTTGATTAAGGACTGCATTATTTGATGAAGGACAATTTGTTCTTTACAGCATTGATGTAAGAAGGAAGTGTCTTGTAAAAGACAACTTTTGTAAAAGAATTTTTATATTTTCTAATATAAGCATATTTTTCCTTATTAAAAAAATAATCCTTTAGGAAGACTAAACTTTTTATCTTTTCAATATAAGGTAATGTTGTTTTTAAATATTAATTTTTTTTAGAAAGCTTAAACTCTTTAGTTTTCAATATTTTGAAAAGTTAGTGTGTTCACATATATGTAATGGAACGTCATATTCCCATATTTTCTATAGAGCCTATGTACACTTAGGTATAGTGCGGATGTATCAAAGGATATATTAATACTTAAACCTCACAACGTTTAGTTCCTATCAAAAATCATATATACTAAAGTTTTGTGGAATCAAAGTACACTTCAAGCTTTTAGGTTCTATAAAAAATTATATACTATAAGATTAAGAAGATATGTGTCAAGTAATATTTTAACCTATGTTCAACTGAAGTGGAAGTCGATGGAAACAATATGGACAACAGTCTGATGCGATACCCTTGAAGGGAGGGTTGGGTGTTGAGGAACTACTTATTAGGGAGGTTTGTCTTGAGGTTCTTGGACTGAGGGGGAGGTTGGAAGACGCAGGGTGTCTAGTTGAGAGCATGCGGGATGACTGTCCGATGGCTGGTGCGTGTTTGGGTGAGGCAGGGTTTCCTGTAATACTTGTGGTGGCTCTAGGGAAAGGGAGGAGGCCAATTCCATTAAAATATGTTTTTGAGCTTAAGGAGAAGGTTGACTCTATTGGGGAAAAGGAATAATTCTCCATTATGCCCTCAGGTTGGGAGATTGCAAGGGGATTTTTCTAGGGAGGGGAATGTTGTGGATTTTCCTCCACTTTCAATCACTCGAAGTCTAGAATCTGTTGAGGGGGTTAGGCCCCAGGCCTCTAATTATGTGGCTAAGGGACTTTCTGGTGGTAGCAGTAGTGTGGGATTGGTAGGGAAGAGAAATTTTAGTTTAATTTCATCTACAGAGGACTATTAGTTTGGTTATGGGACCCTCAAAAGACTTACAAACTGATATTGTTTTGGATCTGATTGTGATGTCGAAAGTGGAGGAAAACATATTAATTTTTTTACCTTCATATAGGGAGGTACTTGTTAAAATATTGTGTAACTGCAAAGAATATTCTTATCCCCTTTTGTGGATAAAGATAAAATATATTTATTATTGATTAGTTCAATCCCCTTTTGTGGATTGATCATGTCGGGTATTGTAAATGACCAAATCCCCTTTTACAGATTGGTCAAACCCTAATTGTAATAGGCTAAATAAGAAGTCGGCCCCAAAATATATTAAAGAGGCCCCAGAATATATTAAAGGTGGTTATAACCACCTAGAAGAATAATTTGGCCCTTCTAGTGAAGAGACACTTCCACACATGCCAGAATTGTATAAATAAGAGAGGCCAGCACCTCATTTAGACACACACTCAGCTCACTCATCTAGTGCGCAATTTTTGAATGAAGTTGCAGTTGTCGGTTGTTGGAAGAAGGAAGAGAGAGAGGAGTGTTTCTTAGCTTTGGATATTCTCTTTTGTCTGGTTCATTATCTTGGCATTATCTTGGCTAACTATATTAAGGAAGTTTTTCTGGGTTTTCTTCCCCTTGAGGGTTTCCCAAGATAAATGCTTGTGTACTCTTGTGATTGTGTTTCTCTCAGTGATCCTGTCTATTCTATTGTTATCTAGTAAATTGAAAGTAACCTAATAATAGCAGAAACATTAACATGGTATCAGAGATAACCTCAAGAGAGCATCTTTCACAGGAAAAAGAAAAACGTCATTGTTGCCATACATGAAAATTAGGGCTTTTTATTGAAGAAGGTTTTCAGCCCCAAATCCATCTAGAAAGGTGCGCCCTACGTCAAGGAACATTTTGGCATCTTCAACGCACATTTTCAATGGCTAGATCTCCCGGAAAGTGAAACCCTGGTTTTCACAAAAGTACTAGAAGTACCAGAAAACCAGAGTACTAGAAGTACCAAAAAACCAGAAGCACCAATCCAGAAATCCGCAAATCAAGTTTGAAGAGGAAAAATTTGGATTTTCATAAATGTGACTGTACCAGCATACTCGCCTCAATCTAGTGCATCTTTTGTTGAGTTTAGTTTTCAGATCCAAGAAATTTGATTTTTTTATTATTTCTATAGCTCGAAGGGCTAGGGTTTCTACTGCAAGAAACAATGGCTATCATTGTGAGGGTAGAGGATAGGCCGGAAGGATATAGAAACTTCAGATCTTGGAAGAATAGGTTGTAGATGATTCTATATGAGAATGATCTCCTAGAACATGTTACAGTAGGTGAAGCAGAACCAGATGAAGCAGAGCAAAAGACCAAGCATAAGAAGAATGAAAAGAAAGAAAAGAGAATCATGTCAGATTTAGTAAAGGATCACTTGATCCCTCATATATCCGAACTACAGACAGCAAGGAAAATGTATGAAGCACTCAACAGGTTAACTGAAAGTAAAGACATCAACCGGAATCTTACCTTAAGAAATCAGCTTCGTAATATGAACATGGACAACTCAAAATCAGTCACATCCTATCTTATGAGAGTTTCTCAGATCAAAGATCAACTTGTAGCTATTGGAGATGTCATTAGTGACAAAGAACTTGTAACCACAACCCTAAATGGGTTTCCAACATTTTGGATTCCCTTTGTACAAGGAGTGTGTGCAAGAAGCAAGCTACCCAAGTTTGATAAGTTATGGCCAGATTGCACACATGAAGAATCTAGACTTGTAGACCAACATAAGAGATTAATTGTCAATGAAGAGGAATCCCTTACAGCTCAAAAGAACAAAAGAAGTTCCTTCATGAAGAAAAATAAAGAAGCTAACTCCGTAAGAGTTCCAGACAAGAAGAAATATGTTTCAGAGATCAGTTGCTACAACTGTCAAAAGTTGGGAAAATTTTCCTATGACTGTCCTCAAGGAAAAGGAAAAAGAAAGTATCAAGCACATGTGGTAGAGGAAGAGGAATCTCCTCCCTTAAAGAAATCTTTAGCAGAAATTAAGGATTATGTACTTTAAGTTGAAAATAGTTGATTTGAAGAAAGATAGCAAATGGTGGAGTCCGTAGAGCCTCCCCACACAAAAACAAAAGATAAGTATTCATGTTTATTTTTAGTATCTTGTTTACTTTAATACCTTCTCATTAGAAGTTAGTTTTTTGTGAGAATGTTAATTAACCTCGTTTTATTTCAGGGTCTATGCAGACTTATGAAGGAAGTATCAAAGAAGAGGATGAAGAAAGAGATAAAATATTTATTTCATGTATGATCACTCATGAGAGTGACAAAGAAAGCACATTGTAAGTAAGTTTACAAGTCTCGGGAGAAAGAACTTATGTCGTGATTTGCAGAATTTAGAAAACATGAGAAGGACATATGATATGGTGACATTAAGTAAAGACCAGATAGTATTCATTATTTATATAGGAGTAGGAGGCTCCTAAATATGAAAAACATAAATATTCAAGATGAAGAAAAAGATGGATACTCAGATATAGTGGATGAGATGCAGGTAACTACACGTTTCTCCAGTAACCATTCTTATAGATGCAGAGGGACTAGGTTGATCTAGTATGAAGTCAGAAAGAAATGTTTGAACTCAAGAAGGCACCCATGATATTACAGAAGAAAACTTCAAGAATGATGATTAGAAGATCTTAGTTTGGTGCAAGAGGGAGCTATGTCTCTGAGTTTGAAATGGAGGATCATGATTTGGTGCAATTTGGAAAGCATGTGGATGGTGCCCAGCAGATGGGTAGCATGGTATTATACCATGGAAATATTTTGGACCAGAAAAGATTTTAGATCCCATAGCTAGACCTTCGTAGAGAAGGAAGAGACCTTTGTAGAGAAGGAATGAGAAATCCCACAGGTAGACCTTTGTAGAGAAGAAAGAGACCTTCGTAGAGAAGGGGAATGAGAAATTTGCCAAGATTGGCCTATGTCCAAGTGTTGAGTTTTGGATACTCTAGGGACATGCTAGAATACCCTTGTAGAGAGGGGTGTGACCACCTTCATAGAGAGGAATGTGGATGTTTCTCCAAGGGGCAGTGGGAAGATACTCTCCTTCAGCGAAGGATTGAGTAGCTTGGAACACAAACCTTGACCATGTGGAATGGTTAGTTGGCTATTGAGGATTGTGTTGTGATCCTGCACGGATCATGGAAAGGGAGTCTAGTCTTGCCCAGGCTAGCATCTTAGCTTCTCTAGATCATGTGGGATGACTAGGAGTGAAGCTATGGTAGTAGTCCTCCCCAGTGGATGGGTTAGATAGATGACTACAAGAGAAGGGAGAACATAAAAGGAATGGAAAAACTCATAGGACATCTTATGTGTGAAGATAAGATATCTTCTATGTGAAGATAATAAAGAAGTATCTTCTGTATGAAGATGAAAGAAAGAAAGAGTATCTTTTGCGTGAAGATAAAGAGAACAAAACTTCCGATGATTTATAGATATGTCAGTGAATGATCATGATGACCAGATGACCAAGTGGATGCCTCCAATTATCCAGTTAATGATGATTACCCATTTGATGATGTTGCCCAATTGATGATGTTATCCAGTGGATGTTGCTACCTAGTTGATGTTGGCATCCAGTGACCTTTAAAAAGATAAAGAATATCCTTCTTGTTAAGAGGGAGTGTTAAAATATTGTGTAACTGTAAAGAATATTCTTATCCCCTTTTGTGGATAAAGATAAAATATATTTATTATTGATTAGATCAATCCCCTTTTGTGGATTGATCATGTCAGGTATTGTAAATGACCAAATCCCCTTTTGCAGATTGATCAAACCCTAATTGTAATAGGCTAAACAAGAAGTCAGCACCAGAATATATTAAAGAGGCCCCATAATATATTAAAGGTGGTTATAACCACCCAGAAGAAGAATTCGACCTTGCCAGTGAAGAGATACTTCCACACGTGCCAAAATTGTATAAATAAGAGAGGCCAACGCCTCATTTAGACACACACTCAGCTCACTCATCTAGTGTGCAAGTTTTGAAGGAGGCTGCAGTTGTCGGTTGTCAGAAGAAGGAAGAGAGAGAGGCATGTTTCTTAGTTTTGGATATTCTTTGTTGTCTGGTTCATTATATTGGCATTGTATTGGCTATCTATATTAAGGAAGTTTTGCTGGGTTTTCTTCCCCTTGAGGGTTTCCCAGGATAAATGCTTTTGTACTCTTGTGATTGTGTTTCTCTCAGTGATCCTGTCTATGGTATTGTTATCTAGTAAATTGAAAGTAACCTAATAATAGAAGAAACTTTAACAGTACTAACCCGCTCGTCGCTACCAATCTATGTTGGTGGGGAGTTACTATCTAACCCTAGAAAAAAGAATGGGAAGCGGAAGGGGGTTAGGGATCCTTTGTCTAGTGGTTGGGGGGTGGGGATTTTTTGTTAAAAGGGGCAGTACTAGGAGGTCTGGAAAATGATTTCTCTCCTCTAAAAACTAGGAGTGCAAGGAAATTGGGAAAAGTGAAGGAAATTTCAAATTTAACAAGTATGGAGGGTGTAACTGGCCCTAGGGCGCTTAGAGCACATAAATCCTTGTCTAGGGTTGAAACATGATTGTGGAAACATTTAATGTCAGGGGAGTGGGGGGATCCTTAAAGTTACTAACCCTCAAAAGGTTCTTAGAGAAAAACAATCTAGATGTCCTTTTCATCCAGTAAACCATGGTAGGTGTAGAAAAAGCAAGGGAAGCCTTTGTTAAAATTCTCCCTAATTGGATTTTCTGCGGGGTGGATTCTATTGGTCTCTCAGGGGGTTTTCTCACAGCTTGGAACCACTGTAAGGATGATTTTTTTTCATTATTGACACTAATAGGGATAATCTTGGAGGGTGTCATTAAAGATATTAATCTAAAGCTGAAGATGATCAACTGTTATGGGTCGTATGCTGACAGAGTGGTTTTTGCGAAGAATTATAAATGGTTGGGATCTTTGATGTGGAAAATTTAATTATGGGGGGACATCTTAATTTTACCATTTTCAATAGGGAAGTTTGCGGTGATGTTGCAAGGGTGTACCCTATGCAACATTACTTCAGTCAATTGGTACAAGATGGAGGTTTAGTGGATGTTGAGCCAATAAAAATTCTACCTACCTAGAGGAATGGAAGGAAAGGACAGGGTTACATTGAAAAAAGGCTGGATTGGTTCTTGATATCTGAGAATCTTGTCTCATTAGGAATCAAATATCGATCCTGGGTTTGCAACGACAATATCTCAGATCACACGTGAATAATTTTACAGTTAGAATTTGGGAGTGACACTGTCAGTTACCCTTTTAAATTTAATGCAGTTTGGGTGGAGGATCAAGACTTTGTAAGATTAGTTAGAACCAGTTGGCAAGGTTTGTTGGGGTCATAGGTTTTGACTCCTATGGACTCATTGGTAAATAAGATAAAGAGGATCAAGATCCTGGTAACTGTATGGGAAAGAAAGAAAAAGGATGAAGGTAAGAAAGAGTTGGTACAGTTGGAAGTGGAATTGGAAAAATTATACTCAAACTTTCCTAGAGTGTTTGTGTAGGAAAAGGATAAATTATTGGTACTGGATAAAGAGCAGAGGAAATTGGTACTTTTAAAACAAGAGGAGGATACTTGGAGATAGAAAAGTAGGGTTAACCAGTTGGAAGTAGGTGACATAAATACAAAATTTTTCCATGCTTATGATAACTCAAGGAAACAAATTAACACCATATGGGACATCAGTAAAGAAGATGGTACTATTATTTCAAAAAAGCTATGATCTTCAAAAGGAGGTTATTGACTATTTCCATAATATGTTTAAATCTCAAGACAATCTGGCTATGTTAGACCAACTTGCAGTCTTAAGGAATTATTCGAGGTTTTTTTTTGAGCAAGAGGGAAGTATTTTGGATAATCCAGTATCCTTAGATGAAATTATGAAAACTTTAAAGGGCTTTAAGTGCTCAAAAAGTCTTGGGTCAGATGGTTGGACTATAGAGTTATTTTTTTCTTTCTTTGATCTCTTGCGCAATGAGTTACTGGAGGTGGTGGAAGAGTCGAGAAGAATAGGGAAAGTGTCGGGAGCATTGAATGCCACATTTATTGAACTAATCCCTAAAAGTGACAAACCTAATTCTTTTGGAGGATTTAGGCCCATAGAATTGTGCAACCCGGTATATAAGATCGTTACAAAAATATTCTCTTTCCACTAGTATATCAAAGGAGCAATTTGACTTTTTAGAATGTACAGAAATTACTGATGCGATCAGAGTGGTACAAGAAGTAATACAAAGCATAAATGTGAAGAATCTTAAAGCTATGGTTTTAAAAATGGATTTAGTCAAAGCTTATGATAGGGTGGATTGGGGTTTCTGTAGACTTGTTTTATTATAGGTTGGTTTAAGTTTAGAATCAACTGATTGGATTATGGGTTTTGTGACATCAACAAAATTTGTTGTGTTGATCAATGGGAAACCTACTAGTTTTTTTAAATCTTCAAGGGGTTTAAGGAAAGGATGCTCTTTATCTCCCTTACTTTTTCTTCTTGTTATTGAAGGATTGAGAAGAATTATACAAGAGAGGGTTTGGGATAAGAAACTTGAAGGTGTTCCTGTGGCGAGAGGGATACATATTAAACATTTAATGTTTGTAGATGATGTTATATTGTTTCAGATTGGTTGCATTGCTGACTAGAAAGTATTCAAGGAGGTTTTGGAGTTATTTTGCAATGCTACAGGGATGGCTTTCATCCCTCAAAAGTCTATGTTCTTAGAAGCAGGGTGGGATGATGTAGATCTTAATTTGTTGAAGGAGCTATTTCCTTTTGAAGTTAAATCCTTAGATGCAGGTTTTAAGTATCTTGGGTTTTACATTAAACCAAGTTGTTACACTAGAGCTGAATCGCTTTGGCTAGAGAAAAAAATTGAAAAGAGAATCTTCTGTTGGAGTCATAGGTGGCTTACCCTGGGTGTTAGAGTCATATTTGTAAAAGAATTAGTTGAAAGCATCTCGTTGTACTAGCTATCATTGGAAAAAAATCCCAAAAGTGTTCTAAATAGTATTAGAAGAAGGATGTTTATCTTTTTGTGGACTGGTAAAAAAGAAAAGGAAGGTTTTCATCTAACAAACTGGAAAAATATTGCAAAACCTAAAAAGGATGGTGGTTGGGGTATCAATTTTTTTTTTTAATCTTTGGACAAGCTTTGGCTACAAAATTTTTATGTATATGTCTTATGATGCCTAGTCTTCGGCATGAGGTGATAATGCAAAAATATCTTATAAAAAAATATGCTTAGGAGTGGTTTAGGAAGGGGAGAAAAGACTTGAATGGTACCTCAAATTTCTAGAGAGCTCAGACCTCTTCGTTAAATATAATTACTGATTGGTTGGTGTGGAAGCCTAGGAGTGGGAGAGATATCAGAATTGTTGTTGATCCTCTGGTTGAGTCCCACTTGTTCTATAAATTGTCTGAAAATATTATACTTTTGTTAAAGGAACAAGGGGTTATATGTCTTTCTCATGCAAGGACAATTGCTCAGGAAGGTATTACCTCTACAAGATGGAAAAAAGATAAAACGTTAGGACTAGAAGGAGCTCAAAAAGATGAATGGATAAACTATACAAGAAGATTGGTAAGTGATGGAACTCATCTAAATGATGAGAAAGATATATTATTGTGGTCTTGGGATACCAAACAAGAAGTTAATGCTAAACTAACATATAAAGTTCAAGTGATGGAGGGTAGAGAAGTAGAAACAAAATTTTGGTATTCTGTGATATGGGAGTGGAAATTACAATTAAAAGTAAAACTCTTTGTCTGGTTATTGTTGGAACAGAGAATACTTACTTGGGATAACTTGATTAAAAATGGATTTATGGGTCCTGATATTTGTGTGTTGTGTAAGGAAAGTGAAGAAACTGTGTTACATTTATTTATTTATTTTAAATAAAAAGGTGGAGCCTGTTATATTACTATAAACAAAATACAATAGTTGTTTGGGATGCCAGCTGTCTTGCCTAAACCAGAAACCAGGATAGCTGGGCATCCCTTGCCATATGTTACCCCGTTCACAAAATTAGCAAAATTGACAGTGCATCATCCTGCCCAAAGGAAAACAGGACTATCAGTCATGAGAATGTAACTTGGTGGCATAAACTAGTTCTAAGGAAATTGAAAACTAGCTGGCCTAAAGCTTAGTTTATAGCAAAAAAAACAAATTTCAATTCTGAACATCAATTGACCTTTGAGCCTACGCATTTGTCCTCGTCCTCGAGCTATCGCCATCCTGCTGGGAACGCATAGGCTCGCATGCAAGTTGGGCATTGTCGCTTTGGAAGGGTTCTGGAGTGAGTCGCGAAGAGCATGTCGATTCTCTGGTCAATTTGTGCGAGGCGAAAGATTTGGTCATCCAGCAAGCTCCTTACCTCAAAAATGAGATTGAGGCACCCCAAATCTGCTAAGAATGGTTGGTCCTGGCTGTGGCTGTCAATTGACTCCGTGGGGGTGGTTCTAGCTGCTTCCTGATGTATGTGTTCCTGTTGATTATGTGCCTGCCGCGTCGCCTCCCTGGGTGGTTCAGGAGGAGTCTCCTCTTCAACGTAGCAAGTGGGGAAAGGCTCTTCGAAGCGAGTGGCGTTAGAACCGGCCAAAATGCGTGCAGGCGGAGGATTACTATCTGGACCAAAATCCGAAGGTGGGTTCCAGTTATCCGGCACTGTAAACAGCATATGCTTGGGGACACTTTCAATGCCTTCCTCCGGAATAACTTCTTCCACATACGCCATTGGAGGCATTCGTGGCGTCTTGTTCCTCCGTCGGGCTGCAATTGCTATGACTTTCTCAAAGTTCTTTTTCCGTTGTCGGCGTGATTCCGCAGTGTACCATGTCGCTCCTCTCTGTGGCTTCCCTCACGCTCTAGGCATGGTGGGGGTCTGGTGGAGTACCAGAGTGCTTCCCCGAAAGGTCACTCGGCTCCAAAACACTAGCGAGGTCACAGGATACTGCCCCTGTTCTAACGAATTGATGAAGAAGCGGTGACGATTCTGTTGTTCCAGTGGAGCGAAGGCTGCCAAGAGCGACTGGCGCTTCGCTCTGTCGACCTGAGCAGTGAGAACTAGTGCTAGCATGACCGCCATGGCCATAAAGGCTTGTTGGTTAGTGCGTTGTTGGCTGGTACTCCTCCCTCGCGCGAGAGGCCTCGTCGTTTGAATGCTCCTGCTAACATTCATGGAGAGTTAAATTCGGAGGGGACGCTGGCCGGTAGATGCATTAATGTCGCGTCCCGGCTGGCTCCCGCGTGGTACCAATGCGCGACGTGTCACTCCTTCCGGGGAACTATGTTACATTTATTTGGGGAATGTAGTTTTATAATAAATATCTAGCAGACTATTACTAAGGAACTAATAGTGGTCAATAAATGGCAATGAAATCCCATGTTATATTAGCTGGGAGGTCTAGAAGCATAGGAATTTGTTGATATTTGAAGATGAGCAAAAAAATCATATCTAGAAGCATAGGAATTTGTTGATATTTGAAGATGAGCAAAAAAATCATATCTAGAAGCATAGGAATTTGTTGATATTTGAAGATGAGAAAAAAATCATATTAGAGTATGTAACTACATTCTACAGGACTTGGGGAACAAAATATTACACAGGACACAAATCACAAAAGGATTGATAGGCCACTTAATGTTGAATGGGACGGGGCAGTAGGATTTTTTGATGGGGCTTCGCATGAAAGCGGTACAAAATGTGGGGCTGGAGCCATTCTGAAATGTCGCTTGGGCACTTATAGACTTAAAATGAACTGTGGAAAAGGAACAAATACAAGGGAGAATTGTTGACACTTTGGGTAATTTTATTTTTTTCATATATTAAACAAGTACCAAGGTTACTATTGGTGGGTGATTCTAAGGTTAGGTGATGACAAAGATTAGATTGTTGAGCAGACATTTTCAGCAAATCAAAGCTCAACATATTTACAGAACTTATAATCATGTTGTTGATTGGCTTTCAAAGGAAGAACTACTATTGGATGAAGGCTCAATATATATTTCAAAGGAATCGAATGGAAAGCATGCAATTTTTGAAAGAATTGATACAGTCCTTAGGGTACTATATTAATAGACTAATTTTATTTGGTACTTTTTGAAATTACAGTCATAAGGAGTACATAAAAGTTGTATTTTTTGATATAGATATGTATATCAGTGGTGACTATATGAATTACTATTGTAATGGAGACAAAAGATAAAAAGTATTTTGGATCATGGGAAAGAGATGAACAAGACTCTTACAGTTTGTATTTCTGAAAAAAGACAGTTTATATTTACTAATATAAGTGTTTTTCGTGTTTTTTGTTATTGAAAAAAAAAATATAGAATCACTTAGTGTGAACTGTGTGCCAGGTAATGCATCTAAAATTTCTAAGATCAACTGAAGTAAACTCTATGCCAGGTAATTCATTTAAAATTTCAAAGAGTAAACAGTGTGTTAGGTAATGCAACTAAAACTTCTAAGTTCAACTGAAGTGGAAACCATTTGAAACAATATGGACCAGTAACATAGCCAAAATTACTAAGTGTGAACTGTGTGAGGTAATGCAGCTAAAATTTCTAAGAGTGATCTGTGTGCAACGTAATGTAACCAAAAATACTAAGCACTGTGTCCTGATGCTTCACGTCATTCACGTATGCAACGTAGTATTGAGACACCGAGAGATGCTCTATAAGTTACATACACAGGTGGAAGGCCTAGAAGTGAAAAGGTGGAAGGCCTAGAAGTGAAAGTCAGACATGCATAGGACTTGTTGACAAGATAGATGGGAGGACCTTTTCTTCAAAGTATAAAAAATGAACAAAATAGAAAAATTTCTACTCACCATTTCTTGCATGCCACACACTGCACCATTAGATCATCTGGATTATAAGGCATTTCACAAGTGCAGTACCTGGAAGCAAAATNAGCGCGAAATGCAAGAACAGATTTGGACCATTGGAGCTCGAGGAGATTTGTACTGTCGGTCTGGTCCCATTAATCAGACGTGAGAATACTTTGATAACTCGGCTATCGACAGTCTATAGCATGGAGGAATATATCTGCCCAAGTCGCGAAATGCAAGAGAAGATTTGGACCGTTGATCACGAGGAAATATTGACCATCGATATGGTCCCGAAGGATCCACTGATGGCATTTTTGTGTACGTAGATAGGTTGCAGGTCATTTTTGTAGGCTTTCAGCTGGAATTATTATAAGGATCCACTTTTTATTCAAAAAAACAAAAATATGAAGAATGAATATTTTTTGGATTTTATTTCTCATAATATTTTTATTATTGTTTTAGAGCAAGGTAGGGTGTGTGGTGCCAAATGTTGTATATTTTATTTTTTTATTGTTTTTTTATGATACATAACTATATAGTTAATAAATACATTTCATGTTTATAGTTTCCATAATATTAACCATGAAACCGTGAGGGTTAACTTAAGTTTTCTTGATTCACACATTAGATTTCTCCCAAGTCACACACTAGATTTCTCCCACAACCTAGATATCTCCCCAGTCACATGCTATATCTCCCCCGAGTGATCAGTTACGGACATCACGGTTTTTACCATCCACAAAATGTGGATAAGTACATAGTCACATGAGATTGAAAATTATGTTTAAATTAGTTTTCAATTAAAGAACAAAAGTAAACATAATGAATTCTAAACTTTATATGAGTTGGCCTTTCTCTGCAAAGTAAAATGAAAAATATGAAAATATTCAAATATCCTAAATAAAATTATACATGTTAAAAAAATTGTAAGAGATAATTGTAAGTGGTTCATAACCCTTTTATGGATAGCTTTAAATAAAATTTGACACCTTCCAAATGGAACTCAATTGTCTAATTTTGTAACAAACTTGTCTCAACTCCATATAATCTTGTAATAAACTTCTCTCCACTATGCATGAAAATTAAATCAAGGTGGAAATCCTATTCTGTCCATTTATACTTTTGTGCAAATCGATTTAATAGTGACATTGCTATAAGAGCTTCAGCACTACAATACCCACGTAAAGGAGAAACTTAAAAAAGTATATTAGGAGAAATACTCTAGCTCATGGCATCAATAGAGCAAGGTTTTGATTAGGCCAAGAATAGTATGGAAAAATGCCTATAGCATGGGATGTGCAATGGGGAGAGTGCTTAGCCCAAGGTGTTGTCATGTAAAGACTAGTTAAAGAACTCCTCAAAAGAGTTGAAAAAATATAATTATAATTATACNAGAGAGGGATCCTTATATAGATGAGGCACCCCACCAAAACAATGGATGAGAAACCATGGGAAAAAACCATGATTTTCTCCCAAACCATGGGCTAATACAATGTGTTTCCTAAAAACCATAGGTAAATAAAATGAGCTGCCTCAAAACCAAGGGTAAAACCATCTCCTCACAAGTGGAAAAGGGGCCCCACAAGAGGTGTGCCCCAATCAAAAGGTGGTTCTCCATACAAAAGAAAGATAAGGGCCCCACATGAGGCCAAGAGAGAGAGGGTGCCCTCACTAGTGGAGTAAGGGCCCCACATGAGGGTATTCCCCACCAAGCTTCATAAGAGAAAAAAGGGCCCCACAAATGAGGTTTTCCCCTCTCAAAAGCCTCTAAGAGTATATAAGGGGAACCGCAAGGGGGTGCACCTGCACGAAAGTGCCAAGCAATCCATCCATTTGTGTACTGCATCCCAAAAATTTCGCCCCCTTCACTAAAATTTCCATGTAATCCTACTCGATGTGCTAAAAAATGTTGATGATGTGAAAAAATCCTTTATAGTTCCAAAGACAAGTTTCCAACTCATAGTGATGAGTCAAGCTTATTCATAAGTCAATTATTATTTAGCATAAGTGATATCTTCTAGAAAGAAATTAACATTGCCTTAATTTTACAACTTGCATGATATTAACCATGGTTTGAGAACCTTTAGGCCTTATCACAATGGTCAGCCCCTAAGATAAATGTGTGTTTCTCGAGTTACCAATTTAAAATTAGGAGCTAAGGCGATTGGTAGTAGAAAGGAGAAAAGAGGACTTCATGTATTGACCACATAGTTAGGTGAAAATGTCTTGTTTTGATAGCTTCCAAGGGATAGGTGTCTTCATTTAGGCCACATGTGAGCCTTTAGCCTTGATTTAAGATTTATTCTCCCCTTTTAAATTTATCTTATTTTAGTGGTCTCTTTCTTTATATATGCCCCTTATAGGCATGGGACTAGGGGTATATGGATTTTTATATTTGTCGCTCCTTCCTCTATCCTTTTTTAGGCTTTCTTTGATATCGATTTTCTATACATAGGGTCTTGTTTCACTTCACTTGGACCTTTCTAAGTGATACACAACAAGTCAATCATGAACAAGAAGTATTATGAATGGAATGAAATGAAAATGGGAAGGATAGAAAAGG
>JZKD02S1734746.1:69942-108416 GCA_000966675.3 Picea glauca
AAGTAAGAGAACAAGAAGGGTGACTTATTCGAGTCGAGCACGAGACATGAATTTTTCTTACAAAGGTGAAATGCAATAGAAAGTCAAGATTAAGATCCACGTCCCTAGATCCTCACTACACTTGTGGGTGCTACACATATGATGTTCCCCATGTTGAAGACAAAAATTCTTACCTACCAAGAAATAACACTTGTGGGTGCTACACATATGATGTTCCCCATGTTGAAGACAAAAATTCTTACCTACCAAGAAATATGGATAGAAGTAATTACAAACATTAGATACCCAAGTATTTAGTGTGATTAATCCTAATTTTCGAAACGACAAAGTAAGAAATATTTACATTACATGGTGATGAGTGTCGAAGTTGCGATGGAGGTGTAGAATCTTTGTACATTTGGAACCTATATAGCTAGCCACATAGTTATGCACTTTTATCATGGTAGGAGGCACAAGGAATCAAGATATGAGAAGTAGAGTATGGGTTTGCAACCAAGATAGTGCTCAAAGGATGAGACATGGAAATCCTTAAATGTGGTGGTTAGCCTGATGAAGCCTAACCTAAGGAACGTAGGTATGAAGGGGATGAAAAATGACCAAAATTGAATGTAGGGTATGATACCCCTCAAGATTACCAATGCTTAAGGTAGATGGAGTTGAAAAAATCCTTCACCTTGGAGTCAATGAAGTAAGTGAGGCATTCAACCTCACTGCCTAAATCTCATGTTTCCTTGTATAACTTGTTCAAGAATCCAACCAATCTAGGTACTTTTCTAGATTTACCCAATTGTTTTCGGGTCATTATCAACTCATCAATAATCATTGCTTCTTCACACATCATTTACTTGTATGAGAAGAAATGTATCATCACATCCAAGTATTTTTGCATGTTTTCCTCATATTCCTTCATAATCTTTTGGGATTGAAACCCCATTTTATAATGGTTGAAAAAAACATTTTAAGGTTGTTCTAGATCAATTAGTCCATCACTCATTTCTTTGAGAGCAATAATTTTCTTCATTGGTTATTTACTTCTAAAGGAATTGGAAAAATATTTAATAATCCTATCACCTCTTTTTCAACCCAACCCAAGTAATCAAAAATTGAGTTTAGGTGATCTAGTTCAAAAAGTTTCCTCCACTTGAAAATAGTGACAAATTTTGGCTACACCTCGAACTTGTTTTTGGTTCATCATGGGGTTGTCTTGCACTAGCTAAGACACATACTCCAACACTTTTGTATTTCTATGTCATTGAGTACCATAATTGAAATTCAATAAGAAGATCATTCTTTAAAAAATGGCATCTACACACTATACAATTAGGTTTCAAATTATTTTAATGTACACAATGTAGTTTGGATTTTTGAGATTTAAAACATTTAGATGATGTGGTTTTTCTACATCCATTCAAACAACATGAATCTTTTTAAACATGAAATTCACTTTTGTAAAAATATTGTAATTAAGTCATCATTAAGAAAACATATTAACATGGAAGCTTATTGCAATTACAAGTCACCGCTCTATTTTCTATTTTCAAGAAAAAACAGGTATCTTTCTATCCTTGAACCAGTTGACCAATAACAGACCTTCCTTACTTTATTCATTTTCCACCTTATAAAATTTCCACAAACAAGATATAAACCTCATCTTACACATATATTTATTATTATTTGATATAAATTTATTCTTTATAAATTATAAAGAAATTAAAGCATTTTTTCACAGAAAAAGCGTAATTATATTCATCCGAAGAGAACCAAATTACATTTTGTAGGTTCTTTACATAAAAGTAAGCAGAAAAAATGAGCTAATAACAACCCTAAAAGAAACAAAATATGACCAGAGGAAACACACAAAATTCTACCATAGAGAAGTGCGTCCCAAGCAAAAGACCCTGGAGAGAATATGAACCAGGTCAAAGCGGTATCTAGCTCCCACATCCACTAGGAATACATCAGACCCTGAACAAACCAACACTGGAGACTAGATGGACCAAGTCAAAGTGGTATGAAGCTCCCTTATCATCTAGGCATATATTAAGCCCTCAAGAAATCAACACAACCAGAGAGACGAACTGCACCATGGTGTGAGAAGACCTCCCAAAAAAACCTACCAAGAGCGGGAAACAAAATGAACCCCAAAGTAAACCCAAGTGCAGGACGGACCAAATCATAGTGAGATACATATCTCTCTAAAAAGAGAGAATCCAAAAATCTAAATCCCTACTGAAAAAGATCTAGAACTCGGCACCGGAAAAAATGCAACCAAACCTACAAAGAAGAGGGTATGCATCTGATCCTAAACGAACCCGAAACTATAGAGGGAGAACAAGGATGCATCAAAAAAACCCACCAAAGGAGAGGGCCACCCACAAAGAGAGCCAACGGTGAAAAGGGGTCGTAGGGAAGAAGATTTGCATGGAAAAAGACTGTCAAAAAGCCCAAATCAACATAAGATGGGTTGACCAGATCAGACCAAAATGGGAGATCTAAGACGAGAACACATCAACACCAGAAAAAATGCACTAGGACACGTTCATCATTAGAAAAAATTGGCCTCATCCAGAACAAAGAGCCCGATCCACACTAAAGAAGCCATAGATCAGGCATCGGGAAAGAAGGAAACCTCCCCGCTGAATAGAATCCTGAAAAAATACGCCTCATCAAGGAAGAAGAGCCATGGAGATGGTAGTTTCATTAGTGGTCGACTAACAGTCTCCACGACTGTGGACGAATCTCAATATCTGGGTGCAGACATCATGGATGAAAGGAAAGGCCTATGTGAGGGGTCTAACCAAGGAACCAAGGAAACCCTATATGCAAACCCCCTCATTTTTTAATGTTGTTTTGCTTAGGCACCTAAAGAAATTAAAAAATTAAAAATAAAAAACAATAATAATATTTTTAAGAAACCATTTTTAACTAATTCATATACACATAAAATATCAACTTATTTATGTATCTCAATCTCCCCAACATTGACCATGTTTTTCTTTTTAATAAGAAAAAATAACAGATTCAATAAAAAGATTTAAAAGTTACCAAAACTCATATGATTATTATTAGTTGGGAAGTGTCATACTTATGCCCTTTCCAAGTATCATACTTATGCCCCTTCCACATGCATTAGTAAGTAGGAGAATTTATCAAACATAACACTTCATATCATTTCACTTGTCAATTGAATTAAGTTGCCCCAGGAACAAAACCAAATGATTAACAAATTACAATGCTTACATAATTATAAAACAAAATGATTAACAAATTATAACAATATTATTTTAAAAATAAAATATTCATCAAATCAATTAAAAAGAAACTATTTATGTAATTATAATTAGAAAAAAATATTTAAAAATAAATAAAAATAAAAAACAAACTATTATTAAAAAGTATTTAACTATGGATATGTTACATTTCATTATATCCTAATTGTGTCTATGTTATATGTTATAGCTCTCATTTTGTGCTTTTCTTTCTTAATCAAATTAAAAGAAGAAATTAAAAAAATATATCTCTAAATAAATAAATAAATATTATTATTAAACAACTATTATAAAAAAAAAAAATCTAGATATAATGTTAAATGTTATAAATTTTAATTATGAATATATTAAATGCTATAATATTTAAATTATGCAAAAATAAATAAATACCAACTATTATTAAAAGATATTTGCCTAAATATAAATATGTTAAATGTTATAATATTCTAATTATAAATATGTTAAATACTATAATATTCTAATTATGAGTATGTTATAGCTCTCATTTTGTGCTCTGTTTTCTTAATCTAATTGAAGGAAAAAATGGTTCTATCCTAATTATGTATATGTTATGGCTCTCAATATTAAACAACTATAAAAAAATATTTTCATAAATATGAATATGTTAAATACTATGCTATGACCCTCATTTTGTGGTCTCCTTTCTTAAGCTAATTGAAAGAAGAAATAGTTCTATCCTAATTATGCATATGTAATGGCTTGGCTCTTAATCTGTGATGTGCTCTGCTATGCTCTTCTAATGTCATTTTGTGCTCTGCTATCTTAATCTAATTGAAAAAAAAAATGATTTTAGTTTTTATAAATTTATAATCAAATTTTATTTTTTCCTATTATCTAAAAAAATTATAATATATAAATTAAAATATAAATTTCAAAAAACAATTATAATATACAAATTAAAAAATAAATTACAAACTTTTAATCACATGTAACTTGATTATAAATAAAAAAAATAATAAATATCTTAGTAAATCTAACAAAATCTAATATAATTAGATATATAATTAATTCAATTATTCTTATGCAAGTAAAGTCTTGAAAGTAAGGTCCCCATGTAAGGAAGGTAAATATTCGTATCTTCAACATTTAGATCCACCTTTTGACTTGCTACACCTAACACCATTGATTGGGCAACAAACATAGTAGAAATGGTTTCAGGCTTCAGCTATTCTAGGTCAAAAGGAATGCACTCAGCCCCATAATTACTACCTTTCTGCATTGTTAGTAACTCGCCCCATGTGAGTTTCAAATGCATCTGGACTGAATAGCTGTCTAACCAAATGCAACAACTTCTTTTGACCATTAAAAAATATGGTGTAGGGGAATTCACTTACCACTCCTTATTAGTTGATATGATAGTTGGTCAATTAGCAACTTTTGTGCTACAAAATATGGGGATTGTGATATCTCTAAGCCAGCCAATCCAGGAGTGGACCGACCTGATGTTCGCCCCGGTAAACTGGCTCTGTATCTCGATCTGTAAAGGATGCTTTGGACTCTCGAATTGGATCTTCTACTGGTGGATCAACAAGATCAACAAAGTCGACTGTTGTGTCTCTTTTTCTTGCTTTATAGTCGTGGATCAGCGTAGGGTCATCCATTCTGTAAACTAGTTCTGGATAAATTACGTAAACAAAGACTTGATATGATAGTAACAACTGAATCGATAGCTTCAATGGATGCAAAAAATGAGATATTCTCTATTCCTCATACGAAATTTCATGAGAAAGAGCTATGCCCCGACTAGACTAACATTATAAAGAAGACCCAAATAGGCCAGTCATAGGACTGCATTAAAACTATAGGTATCAGATTACGAGTGGGGACGGTTAGTGATAGATTCTAAGTATCAACTGTAGCATTATATCGAATGTCAGGGATAAGGTGAAGGAAGAATAGAGCATAGAGCAGAGCAGAGCCCATTTCCTTTCTAGATCCATTGGCAGCAGTATACCTAGTAGTAGACCCATGTCAATTGCAAGACAATCAGCAAGTAGTAGAGTCCTCCATTCTTTCTTGCTGCTCATAGGGTTTAGGATCTATAAAAGACTATTATGATCTATCAGAGCGCACATATACTAGTTTTCAACATACATGTATCAATTAATACTGTTGAACCCAATTTAAGTGAAAAACATATGTACAGGGTTCGAGGCTATAACTCCCAAGTGTAAACTGGTTGCTAGTATTAAATAAAAAACACTAACCATGGTATGATGATGTATTATTATCATATCATACGCATGTGGATGTTGTATAGGTATTTTTGTGCAAAGGGCTTCGTTCACCAGACAGATAGAAGAATATAAAGGTCAAAAACCAAAAAAAAGTTACTCGCCAGTCCTCACAGTGCTCAAATTGAATCATGAAACGGTCCCAATTATAAGTTATTTCGCACTTACAGAACATGAAAGTAAAAGAGGGGGAAAATTCGGCGTACTGGGGTTTATGAAATAGAAGAAGGACATAGTGGAGACCGTAAGAGATATATGTGACGAATCCCACAGGTTAGGGTTTTGAAACACAAAAAGAAATAAAACAAGATACCTCGACTTAAATGATATAAGTAAAGAAGACTGGAGGTCAAATTTACATCGTGTTTGTTCTTAGGAGAGCCCGTGGAGTTGTACTTGGTGCGGCAGAAGTAGTCTTCCTCCATCACGGGGTCGAGCTCTGTATAATTATCGAAGGTGTGGACGATGCATTTGTCCTCTACTTTCTCCAGTCTTTGCGTGTCTAAGTGATCTGTAATGAGTATCTCTTTCACGCCGTCAAAAGGTAGCCGCCCATTTTCACATTCTTTCGGCCTGTAATAACACCTTACTAAGAGGTTTATATTGTTTCGCGCATCACTGTGTATTTTCTCCACCCTAATTACGTAAAATGGTTCTCTCAGATTTTGGGGCCGCATCAATACTGGATGCCGGAAGAGTATTCTAAACGTTATATCTTTTGGGAGTTTTTTTGACACTTTTTTCGTTTTATTTTGTTCGAAATCTGGTGATGAATGGTTGGATCTGCAGATTTGAGTGGCTAAGTTTGTATAATCCTAGTGCTCCAGGGGTTTGTCAGCAGGCTGAATTCATTTATGCATTCAGAAAGGCAATTTAAACAACATAAAATAGAGATTTTGTCCAAATTTACATTGTCAGATTTCATCCAATTCCTGCCAAAAAAAACCAAAAAATAAAACGTTTAACCAACACCCTGGAAAAACACCATCATGATATCTGTCACGGTCCTAGGCAGAAACTTCTAACGCCCCTAGTCACCGCTCTGCACCAACCTCTTTTTTCTGGCGAAAAGACAACACCTAATTGGTAAACTTGGGCTAAGACATCACTTGGTTCTCTCTAAGTAACACTTGAATTTCTTATACTTATAATTATTTCAATAGTAAAAGAGACCATACAAAGTGCAAACAAAACATGAATGTGGGTATCCAAACCGGCCTAATACG
The DNA here is from genome assembly GCA_000966675.3 of Picea glauca. Taxonomy (NCBI): domain Eukaryota; kingdom Viridiplantae; phylum Streptophyta; class Pinopsida; order Pinales; family Pinaceae; genus Picea; species Picea glauca. The sequence goes on from JZKD02S1734746.1 coordinate 76,693, forward strand.
AAAAACATATTTATGAACAAAAGAGTAGTTTTCCAAGCCAACGCTGGTGCCACAAAAGAAAGTTTATAGAAGAAGAGATTTCGTTAAGTTACACAAAACCTTGAACGAAAAAGAATAGCTCCTTTGGTGAATTTCCTTCTTCTGCGCCCTTCCTTGTCACCTTGGCTACCAGAACAAACGAACCATTTCTCCCTTGTGCTTCGTAACAAAGACACCTGCGGTTCTGTCAAGTTCATCTTGCCTTAGTTCAACTTGCTTCCTTTCCTTAGCCGAATTTCTTATTCAAGAATTGCTCTCCATGATGATTCCAAATGACTCCTTCTCTTGGATTTTATACGCGTGCACCAAACGAACACACCCTTTCACCGTGATGTGACACAGCCTTCCATTTAGCTGAGTTGACCTTGCCAATAGGTGCGCAGTCATTGGGTAAGTGGACCAACTCAACCAAGCGCGCTCTAAGTAAGTTGGCTGAGTTCATTCCACTTTCAGTTTTGAGGCCCAGGTCTTCTACCTTGGTCTGCGTTCGTCGTACACTTTGTTCGATCCAACTCCCCTTGGCACGACGCATGCCCAAGGTGTCTAATTCATTTGATTCATTCTTCACTTTTTCGTTTAGCCGATTCCCCTTGCTGTGCGCTAGGGCGCCCAAGGCATTGAGTCTCCAGAAACTTATGTTTTACTTTTCGGTCAGTTGGGCATTGAGTCTCCAGAAACTTATGTTTTACTTTTCGGTCAGTTGGGTGACCATCATCTAACTCGTGAGTTTTTTGGTGAGGACGCCTGAGTATCTTTATGTTTCATAGGTCTTTGTACACGCTTGAATATTATACACCCCTCCACACGTGGGGGGTTGCAGTGGGAGCTTTCCCCCCTTGCGGGGTCTTGGAGGGTTCATCCCCCAAGCTAGGGGGTCTCGGGGCAAGTGAGCCCCTAGAAAGGGATTAGGGGACAACATTCCCCAATGGGGGTTCAGGGGTGAACCAATTGAAGAAAAATGTTCCTTGTAAATGTATATTGTAATTTCATAGTAAATCTGGATCGTTCATTATAAGGTCAGAGATCTGATGATAGAAGTTATGTTAGGGTTTTTTTCCATAGAAGGAAACCCTATTTTATGATGGAAATGCATTGCGGCTATGCATCATTGCAAATATTGTATTTTGAGATCGGATATTGTGAGAGAAAGAAGACAAAGTTACAAAGGGTGTGTTGTAGGTTGTATCCCTTCATTTGTTGGATAATAAAAAGGAAGGACCTGGAAATTTTCTCTAGTGGACATAGCCCACACAAAGTGAACCACATATATTTGTGTCTACATTGTATTTTGTATCTTCTTTGTTTTATTTTCACATTTGTTTTTATTTTATTTCTCTACGATCCTGTTTTTCTAACAACTCGTATCAAAGTGAAAGGTAACTCATAGGAGAAGAGGGTTCCGGAGCAATGGTAGAAGATGGAAAGTTTAGGGTCAAGAAATTTTACAGCCAAAACTACTAGTTATGGAAGATGCAGATGTAAGATTATTTATATCATAAGTATCTATTCATACCATTGGGTGGAATAGCAAAGAAATTGATGACCATGAAGGACAAAGAATGGGAGGTTCTTGAGAGAAAGGCACTAGGAACGATATGGATGACCCTGACAACATTGATGGCTTTCATTATTTCGAAAGAAAATACACCAAAGGAGATGATGGAGGCATTGGCTAAACTGTATGAAAAACAATCAATGTCTAATAAGGTATTTTTAATGAAGAGATTATTTAATATGAAGATGTTAGAAGGTGGGTCTGTTCCATATCATTTAAATCTTAATATGACTTTGATGATGAGGTCATGGCTCTTCTAATCTTGTCCTCATTGCCAGAAAGTTGGAATGGCTTGGTCATGGATGTAAGTAAGTCTATCTCTCGCTCAAACACTTTAAAATTTGATAATGTTCTTGGTGTTATCCTTAGCGAGGAAATGCGATGGAAAATCATAGGTGAGAAATCAGGTAATGCGTTAAACATGGAGAACAAGGGAAGACAAAAGGATAGAAGAAAGGGCTCAGGGAACCATGGAAATTCTAGAAATGGAATATCCAAATCCAGGTTGGGAAAGATAGAGTGTTGGAATTGTGAGAAGAAAGAACATATGAAGAAAGACTCCACAGCTCCAAAGAGACAAAGAGATGGACAACAGGAGAAAAATCAGGAAGTAAATGTAACAGGTGATGTGCTACAAGATGCTTTGATTCTTTTTGTAGATAATATTTCCGATTCTTGGGTTGTAGATTTAAGCGCTTCATTTCATGCCACACTCCATAGGAAACATTTTATAGATTATGTCCAAGGTGATTCTGGACAGGTTCATTTGGGTGATGAAGAACCAGGAAAAATGTTTAGAATGGGAAAGGTAAAAATAAAGCAAAGGAATGGAAACCAATGGTTTTTGAAAGAGGTAAGACATGTTTCAGATCTAAGGAAAAATCTAATTTCAATAGGGCATTTGGCAAGTGAAAGTTGTATATCCATATTTACAAATAAGGTGTGCAAGATCACCAAAGGATCACTAACGATAACAAAATGAGAGAAGGTAGGTACATTGTATTTATGTATTGGTAATATTGAATCTTCTATCTCTTTAGCTTCTACAAGAGTGGATACAACATTGTATCATCATAATCTTTGACACATGAGTGAGAAGGGGATGCAGATACTTCGCAAAATAAATTTGTTGTTAGATCTTAAACAAATTGATTTGGATTTCTGTAAACATTATGTTTATGGAAAATAGAAGAGAGTGAGATTTCTCAGAGTCGGAAAAGAAAAGAAGAGTGAAAGGTTAGAACTTGTGCATACAGATGTATAACTCAAGTATCATCGCTTGGTGGATTTCATTATTATGTTATTTTTATTGATAATGCAACTAGAAAAACTTGTGTTTTTTGCATTCGAAACAAATCTGATGTTTTTTATACTTTTAAGAAATGGAAAGCTTTGGTTGAGAATGAGATGAGAAAAAGGTTGAAATGTCTCAGAGAAGACAATGGAGGTGAATATTGCAGCAGGGAATGTGATTATTACTGTTCATACCATGGGATTTGTAGAGAGAAGACAGTTCCAGTAACACCACAAAAAAATGGTGTGTTGGAAAGGATGAACAGGAAAATCATAGAGCATGCAAAGAGTATGAGATTGCATGATGGTTTTCCTTTATAGTTATATGAATATGTTGTAGGTATTGTTTTTTACTTAATAAACATAGGACCTTCAAGCTCTTTGGATGGTAGAATTACAGAGGAGGGATGGACATGTAAAAAGGTAAACTATTCATTTTTTAAGACTTTCGATTGTGAAGCATTTATCCATATTGATAAAGAAAATAGAATAAAGCTTGAGGGAAAATCCAAGAAATGTACCTTTATTGGATACAATGTTAATGATTTTGGTTATCACTTATGAGATTATGAAAATCACAAAATCATTAGGAATAGAGATGTCATATTTAATGAGAAGGTCATGTACAAAGATCAATTGCAGGGAGAGAAACATGAAAAAGAAAAACCAGAATACACAGTGCTTGATCAAATCACTGAAATAGAAATTCCAAAGGTACCAGAAAATCAAAATGTACAACAACGGGAGCGGCGGGTACCTCAAACTCCTGCAAATGTTGTTAGAAGATGTACTAGGTTAAGTATCCCCTTTGAACAATACTCTCCTTCATTGTATTATTTATTGTTGACTGATTCTGGTGAACCAGAATGTTATGAAGAGGAAATGTAGGTAGACACTAAAAATAATTGGGAGCGAGGCATGGAAGAGGAAATGGATTCCCTGGTAAATAACCAGACTTGGGATTTTGTTTAGTTGCATGTAGGAAAAAGAGAATTGCAGAATAAATGGGTTTACAATTTGAAGGAAGAATATGGAGGCACAAAGCGGTACAAGGCTAGACTTGTTGTAAAGGGGTTTTCACAAAAGAAAGGTATAGATTTTGATAATATATTTTCTCTTGTTGTTAAAATGACTTCAATTAGGACTATTTTAAGTCTTGTGCCAATAGAATATTTACATCTTGAACAATTAGATGTAAAGACAACTTTTCTCCATAGGGATTTGGAGGAAGAGATTTACATGTAGTAGCCACAGGGGTATGAGGTCAAAGGGAAGGAAAATTTCTCATTCAAGTTGAAGAAGAGCTTGTATGGCCTAAAGAAAGCTCCAAGGAAATGGTATTTGAAGTTTGACAGATGAATGACATAACATGATTATAGTAGATGTCATTCTGATCACTATGTTTATTTTTAAAAACTAAAAAATGGAAGCTATATTATCTTGCTATTGTATGTAGATGACATGCTTGTTGCAGGGTCTAATAGGCAGGATATAAATGTGTTAAAAATAAAATTATCTAATTCATTTCAGATGAAGGATTTGGGTGTTGAAAAGAAAATCCTTGGTATGAGAATAACAAGAGATAAAAAAAATCACAATTTGACATTGTCTCAGGGTGAATACATAGGGAAGGTGTTGGAGAGGTTTAGAATGCAGAATGAAAAACCAGTTAGTACACCTTTTTCTAGCCATTTAAAATTAACCAAAGAAATGTGTCCCAAGACACAAGAGGAGATAGAATACATGTCCAGGGTACTTTATTCATCAACAGTTGGTAGCTTGATGTATGAGATGGTTTGGACAATACCATATATTGCACATGCAGTGGGATTTGTGAGTAGGTATATGAAAAATGCATGATTGCGAATATTCTATTCTGAGAGAGGATATTGTGAGAGAACGAAGAGGAACTTACAGAGGGTATGTTCTAGGTTGTATCCCTTCATTTGTTGGTTAATAAAAAGGAAGGACCTGGAAATATCTCTTGTGGATGTAGCCCACATTAGGTGAACCACATATATTTGTGTCTCCATTTTATTGTGTATCTTCTTTGTTTTATTTCTACATTTTTTTTTTATTTCTTCATAATCCTATTTTTCTAACACCACCTTCATTGCAATTTAAGTTTTGGAAAGTTTTCTTCGGCATGAAAGCGCACAAAGATCCCAACTCATATAAAAAGAGGTTTGGTGCCCTTCGTCTTGCTGAAGTCATTGGTTTGACTCATGGAAGGAGCATGCGTGTCGATTCAAACTACTAGGGAATTACACCCTCCCCCACTCAAAGTAGTTCTTGTCTTCACAATCCCAGTATGCTTCGCTTGTCGCGATTACCAATGACATTTGTTATTCCTAACCAAATTTTTCCTGATGTCTTTTTGTTGTGTCATTACTTTGATTTCTTTTTCTTATAATGTGTGTTGGATCCCCTTGTGACTTAGTTGATTAGGTAGCTATTCCAACTGTGATGCTAGTTTGCAAGAACTCACCCCAACATAAAAATCAATCAATTCTCTTCACAAATGTTCAGCTCTCACATCCTCCAAGTGAGTGTGGCATCTGTCTCCATGTCACCAACTCTTTTTGTTTTTGTCTCCATGGAAGTGTTTCATAATTTCATTATCATCCCCGTGACAATGGCTAGTTGGCTTATTGTTGTTTCTGTGACAGTGAGCCAACATGCCCTTGCTCAAGTTTTGGATTGGAAAGAGGAAGCTTCCTAATCTACCACTTCTAACCTCATTTTGTTTCTTCACAAGCTACGGAGAATCACTATACTTCTACATCCAATATATCATCAATGGGACATTAGAACCGATTTGGCCTTCACTCTCTTCCACGAGATACTCAAGTTCAGAATTGTAATGCCACTCACCATATCCAAGTGTCTTTGTGTCCAGTCCAACTTTCTTCTTATCACATTTGTACCATGACTGTTGCTCCTCCCATCATACACTTGTATGACAACTGTCTCTACTTTTTGTTCCTAAAGTTCGACCTTCTTCATTTGTTATGCCTCCATCCTTTCCATACTCTCTTCATAGAATTCTTTGAACTTCCCAATGGCCTCCACCATGTTACCAAAGATATCCTCAATATTTTTAACTCGCCATTCTAAATCTTCCAACAGTTTTTATTTGTTTGAGTTCTTTGTTTCATCCATCTCTTCACCTTGTCCACCAGTGTCTATGAAATATTTTTGGTTGTCCACCAAACTTAAGGATGACATATTCATCCCTCGGCTCTCCCGAATCATAGGCACCAAGGATAGAGTTGGTATTGACACAATAGACAAATAGTTGACATGTGGAATGGGGACTTCCTTCTCCATTCACATGAAATCATGCCTCGCAATCGCTTGTAATCATCGATTTAAACAATGGTGAATTTCATCCTCCTGGTCCACTCCCTAAGATTCATAGGAATGTTCTTGGAAGTACCTCCAACTTCATGTTCACCTGAGTTAACTTCCTCGAAGGAAGTTTGTTCTTGCTCGAATTGCAATCCAATCGTTCATGCAACGTATTCCATCATGAAGTTATGTGTAGCACAACTCTCCACCATTTCCAAAGTCATTTTCCCATTGATCTCTTCCTGAACATAGATAATCTTCATCACATCGAGGTCTTCAGTGATTTTCGGTCGCACTTCTACAACAACACCCAAAACATGCATCACACTTACGAATGGGTTCTCTTCCTGCTCCAAGGAATTCAACTTTTTATTCAATGGAAAATTCTTAACATAATTCTCTTTCACACATATGGGTGAGTGCATAAAGTTGCAGGATGAAAATGTGGCAAAGGGGTCAGCAGGAACATGTGCACATTTTTAGGAACATGCACACATTCCTAATCCTGTAGGTTTTTCAAGGACCAAACCTCTATTTATCATGCCATGTAGAATCATCACCAAGAATGCACACGCATTCTTGAGAACATGTGCATGTTCCTAAGAATGCATGCGCATTCCTAGGAATGTTCACATGTTCCTCTTGTCCCCTACCTTTAAGGGATTGTGGGCGCAATTTGTGTTCATTTACACACTATGCTTCATTATTTTGCCAGTTGGAGAAAGAAAACAAGACTAATAAAAGAGGATCAAACCCAATATCTTGTCATCGTGTCCATTACAAGAAATCTATGGTTGATTTTTTGTCATTTCCTCCTGCCTTTGTAAAAAATACTAAACAATTTGTCATTGGTTATGAATGTAAATACCAATAATATTGAACACTTAATAGCTATATTCACTACACATAATTAATACTTGAACATAAATGTCTCAACAATTCAGTAATCTTATATAGGCTTTTTTCAGGTTCATTGTAAAGATAACACATAATTTTTCTTTGTTTTATACAAAATTATGTTAATTATTTTGTTGAGATAAAATGAAATTGTTGTTTGTAATACCTTTGTCATAAGTCCACTTATTAAATTGTATTTTTAAAATGTAGCATATATTATAAAATGGAAGCCAGAGACAATTTAAACCACCAACCAACAGTCCAAGGCGAGGAAAACCCCAACCCACCACAACCACCTAACTTAAACACCCATATTAATAATTGGTTGGTGTTGGTTAACTACTTTATCTACTCTGATCTCACTTTATTATCATAAGTTGATCCAGGTTCATATCTAGTACAGGTTTCCAACAAATCCCTCTAAAACTATGGTCCCACCTCGTAAACTATAAGGAAGCACAATACCCAGGGTGCACTACGCAGTCTCACTCGAGACAGTTCTATGGGCGGTTACAATGATCAGGTTCTTATAGCCTACGTATAAGTGGCGATCTGGGATTGTAGTCTGTGATGTTCATTCATTTGATATATCCTTCATCCATACTAACTATTCCATCATTCATACATGTAAATCAACAATTCTAACTAAGCCATTCATGCATTTATCTAATAGCTAACCATTGACAGTAAATGAATAAACAATGATCAATCCACATAACACGTGATCTACCATGGTTCACCCCCTCCTATGCTATGTTCACAAAGATTTGGATATTTTTATCTTTTATTATAGTTTCTCCAAAGTCATGGAGCTATGCGCATTACAATTCTCCCTCAGTTGGGTCAAGACAATTAATGAAGCAAACTAGATCACACCAAGCTCCTCAACATGTGCTCTAACCCTCAATATCTACCCTACTTAGTCTATACAACTCAACATCTTATCACAAGAATATATTATGCATACAGTGTTCCTCTACAATAACACATCCTCTAACTCAAACTCTAGGAGCAACCAAACACACACACACACACACACACCGACCTAGACTCCCTAGGTCTTTATTTATACTCACCTATCAGTTTGAAAATTGTTACAATGTTTACCAAAACCCTAACCCTATCATGGTTAGGTCTTCTTATATGCACACCTTGCATGCTTTCCTCCTTTTCATGTAGCTTTACCTTATACGTGTTGCTTTTCTTGCCAGCCGCCTTTCTCCCACTTCATGTTTTTCTTTCCAAAAATATCCTTTTCCCCAAAATGGGCCTACTCCCAACATGCCCCTAACACTGAATTATGGCTCATCTTAACCCACCTAGGCTTTTCACACTCCCTCGACAGTCTATGCTAGACTATGGAACTTGTTTGCAAGTTCACTTCCTCGTGTTTTGACCTACGTGGATTTTTCTGTGAGAACTTCTAATGCTTGCATTGTTATCGCCTCCTGGATAATTGTTGCACCCTCTGCCTATGATTTCACCATGTTCCTCTTTTCTTCCTCCAATTGTGTGATCAATTGCGCTTCTTGATATTGAAGAGGTTCCATCTGCGCCTGTCTTTCATGCTTCCGTGTCGATGTTGCTATTAGCTCTTCTTGCATCTTTTTCATGTCTTGTTCTCCCTTGAGACGCTCGGTGATACTCATTGTTTTCTACCTCTGCTTGAGGTCTTCGCTGGATGCGCTTATCTTTCCTTCTTTCTAGTCCCACTGTTGGACCTGTTCATCTTTCTCCAATGTTGTCACATTTGCACTTCCCTCTCAAACAAGCCCACAATTGTGTTGACTTGTCTTTTCATTTCGTCCATTTGTCCTGCAGCTTCTTGTCTCTTTTTTTCTTTTACGTTTGAGGGAGTCGTACGGATGATATTTTCCTTGAGGTTTTATATCTCCTATCGGTATTGGTAAATTTTTTGCACAATGTGATCAATATTTGGCAATAGAATCTTATGGGATAAGTGTTGAATAACTATGCACTTTCTTCCCTTTATAGACCTTTTTGCGGTCATTTTTCACTTTTTGTGTACATTTGCGCCAACTTTGCTTTTTACTCCACGTTGTATTCTAATATCTGGCGCGGTAACTCCTATGCACAACCTTTTCTTTGTTTTTGTATTTTTTATCATTGGTATTTTTGTATTTTTTTTTCTTCCTTTTCCTCTTTTTGTTTGGTTTTGTCATTTTTCAGTCTAGTATCTACTATGGTACACTATATACGTACTTGCCTTACTGTGTTTTCCTTGTTTATAATTGGTGAGGTCGACTGTCCCTGTACAAATTTATTCCACTCCCATTGATCATTCCCTTTAATTTGATTCCTGTTAGATCCTTTAGTCACACAGATCCTCCATCTGTAACATGTTGGACTTCATATGGCCCTAGCCAATGCATTCTAAATTTACCCAGATGTTGAAATAATTTGTTTTCATATAGCAAGACTAAGTCTCCTTCTTTAAAACTTTTCTTCTTGATATGTTTGTCATTCCAAGATTTCTCTCTGCCTTTTTGTACTTCCTGGAAAAATCCTGCTAGGATCCTATCCTCTTCGATCTCCATGAGTTCACTTATCCTTTCTTCTATTGCGCCACATTTTGTCATGTTAGTAATGGTTGCGACATCCAAACTAGGTAACAAAAATTCCAATGGTACCACTGCTTGTTGTCCATACACCATACTGAATGGTGTTTGTCATGTCAACATTTTACATGTAGTTCTATATACCCATAGTATTGCTGGTATTTTCAAATTGCAACCATCCTTATTAACATTGTAGATATTTTCCAAGGCATTCTCCAATATCTTTTTGAATTCTTCTACTATTCCATTTGCTTGAAGGTGGTATGGTGTACTCTTATGATGATAGACTTCAAACTCCTTATTTAAGTGACTTTTTAATAAAGTGTACCTTCTAATATTAAAGTGACTTTATTTCAAAAAGTATATTTATGTTATAAAGTGACGTTATTTCATAAAGTGCACTTATGTTATAAAGTGAAATTGTACTTTAATATTTTAAGTGATTTATTTTGGAGGGAATGAATCATGTCCCTTGATCATGTAAAGGAAAGATTAGAACTTGGCCTTTGGATTTGGGGATAGGGAAGGGGAAAAGACACATAGAAGGTGAAAGGTCATTTTTGAATTATAAGAGAATGCATTAGGTAGTGTGCAAGACAAAACAATGAGAAGAGGTGATCAAGATATTTTCAAGAGAGATTGAGAGAGGAAAGTGGGAATCAAGGAGGGCACATTTCCCAAGGGATATTAAGCAAGTTTCCCAAGGAATTTTTTTGTTTAGAAGTGGCTGAAATTTATTTTTGTTAGCGAGGTTGTACTATACAGATCCATACAATCCGTACGACAAGAGGGCATGTTTTTTGAGGAAAATTGTGGGCATGGAAATAGAGGCTATTTGGAGTATTTCTTTTTGCAAAAGGGGTTGTAGAGTTATGTCTGTAAAACTGTTATTTGACAAAAATTTTGAGGTGTTGTCAAGCAAAGGAGAGTCGTACAACAGTAAAGATTCGACACATATATCTAGGTAGAAAAGAGTGGGACTGTTGGGTGTTGTAAGTGGATTTATCTTGCTGGAAATTGCAATTTTGTTGCTAATAGACTTTCTTGAAGGTAATAAAATCTCTCTCTCTCTTTGGGTTTCCTCACATTGAGGTTTTCCCCGGCTGGCTGCCCAAATTTCTTATTATTACATGGATGTGTGATTGTTGTTCATTGTGTTTATTCCGCTGCAAAAGTTCTTGGCAATGTATATTTATGCTCATAATATTTTTCAAATGTAGGTTTATACATTGCAGAGTTCATAGATGACAGTTATCTCTAAGTTGCTAAGTGTATGACAGAATATAGTTCTTTCTGATTTTGTCATTAAATTTCTACATTGGAATCAAAGCTACCTCTAATTCCTTTATTTTTCCTTTCAAATTAAATTTTCCTTTTCTATATTATTGACATATTATTTTAGTCACTCTCCGGTTTCTTCATGAAACTATACAATCTTTGAAGGTGCAACCCCATGGAAATCAATTTTTGATTTCGATTTCGCAAAAACTCTCGTGATTTTTGTATTTACTTTTTCAAATAATATTTTTTCTATAATTCAATTGTAGGCCATGTGATGAAGTGTTACATACTCTTCCTCGAATATTTTTGGTTCATGTATTACAAGAGCTTCAGTAATTTCTTGGGTTTCCTATAGTCATTATTTAGACCATATAGGTTCTTCGATAATCTCATCCACATCCATTTTTGATGGACTATCTTAAAATTCATTTATTTCTAACACTGATTTGTGTATCTCTCTTTTTCTTTTATCTTAGGTGTGTACAACATGGGATTTTTTTATATTTTTCTTTGTTGGGTCCTTCTGACCCCCATCATCTCAGTTTCTAGCAATTATTTTCATTGTTTCCAAACCATTGCTTCTTGGTTTTTTTCTTACTAGAGTACTTATTTCAGACAAAGTCGGAGAATTAGGGTTTTTAGTAGTCACTTGTCTACCTTGTTGTCGATAGCAATCGTTAGTGTTGGATAATTATTACATATTATTAAAATCTTGTTTAGATGAAGTCTCAGAGAGATTTAAATTATCCACAACTCTTTTAAATTGTTGATTTTTTGTAAAATAAGAGGAATATCCAACTAGGGACATGTGGAATAAATAAATAACAATGGTTGAAACCCTCAGTGCATTCATCTTCATTTAAGCCCGATTGGTCAAATTGACCTGCAAATGCATCCAAATGTGATATGTGCTTTACAACTTATTTGAATTTCAAAGGCAATGAGATGAATTCCTTGTTTCTTTTCTCATTAAATAAATGAGCCAAGGATTTGTATTTCCTGTAAAATTCTATAATAAAATGTTTGTATGATACATATAAAAGGAGGAGAAAATACTTAAATTCGGAGCCAAATAACCTTATGATACTAAAAGATTCAATAGTTTATAAAAATCATTTATCAAAGAGAAAGGTGGAAGCTAAGTGATCGTCTTCACGTGTAAGGGCCGAAGATTATTTTTTTGAATTTTCAAATAAAATTGTTGTGGAGCAAGTAGAAATGATATTGAGCCTTGTGTGGCCATAAGGTTGGATACCAAGAAAAGACTATCTCCACCTTGAATTTGACACTTCTTTAACTCACTAATTCCTTGAAAAAAAGGTAGTAGGATATGGCGAAAATCACATGGGATGTCATGTAAAATTTATGGGCCTTCTTCAGACTACTCAGTTGAAATGTGATTTCATTAGAAATAATGCAACTTCAATCAATGAGGGAATATTCATGCACAAGGAAATGGAGAATAGAAATGATATTTCTAGGAACAAAGGCTATGGATTCCAAACTAATCATGCAAGAAAATAACTAGGAAAATTCCTTGTATGGGTACTTCAAGGAACTTACCTCAATCTTAGAAGCACTAGTGTTATTTCTAGGGTCGAACAAATATTTATCAACACACCATATTTCTAGGGAGATAGGATATTGTTCTTGGAGCTATATTATTCACTTCTATGAATTGAATTTATCTACACACCATTTAAAACAATCTTTGAAATATATTTCCTCTAGAATACAACCAACAACGACTATGCATGATGTTCATACCTGGTTTCTCTTCTTCTTAGCAAAAGGGAGGGCCTTGTAGTAGTTGTAAGATCGTGACCACTAGAAACATTGGTATTCACATCCGAGCATATTTAGAATATCTCCACAATATAAATATTTTCTCCTACTTGACATTATTTACACTTCTTTTTGTTCTTACCGATAGGTGGCGCTAGTGTCGATATAACCTTTTACATCTTGACATATTAGTTCTTATTTAATTTACCACGTATTACTTTGATGATTAATCACCATAGCTCTTATTTCAAATTCATTATCCTACACAACAAGATTTTTGAATTTATTGCTTGAGGTTTAAAAAATAAATCACTTTAATAAAAACATCAAGTTCACAGAAGTGTTGGATGATATGGTGGGGAAGATAAATGAAACCGGGAAATGGTGACGTATTTTGTGGTAGATGAAAAATGGTTAAGTATGAAGGTGTGAAAAGAAGAAAAGTAAGTGCATTATGGTGAAGGAATGATTGCGAATGTGGGACACAAGACATGATTAGATGAAAATGATTGAAGGGGAAGGCTTATGCATCCGAAATTTAAAAATGGACTAAGAATGGGAAAAGTTCATTATGTAAGTCGCAAAAGTAAGAGGGTATTTCTATAGAATGTGGGACTCTGGGTCTATGGGAAATAAGACATGAGAAAAAGGATAGTGTAATATATGGGTGTCTTGCATCCACATTCTAAGAAACAAAGTAAGTATAAAAGGTAAAAGGTGTGTTTTCGAGGATGTGGAGATAAACGTGCAAATTGAGGTTTGGGCGATTGTGGGAAATGAGACATGGGAAAGGAGGTAGGAACATGTTGGTCTCTCTCGGTTTTAGTCCCACGTCACTTGAAAATGACTACGTGTTGGAATTTCGAATGAAGAAAAATGACTAACTGTAAAAAAAATAGGTTTGCAACCCACATTTGAAAGGAGAAAAAGACCAAGTGAGGAAATTAAAATAGAAAAGAGAATAAAAAGAAAAATATTAAGGATAGGTTTATGTGTACTGATGTTGATCAATGAATGTGGATCAAAATTATTCTAGTTGTTTTCTCTCTCTTGCAAAAGTGTCCTTTCCAGCCTTAATCATTTTTGGACTTTCTTTTGTTCCAATGTTAATCTCTTAGTAGTGATTATGAGTACTCACTTCTTTCTTAGGTTTATACCTATCATGACGATAGAAAATTATTTCCAAAGCTACCAACCCTTTCGGTATTTCCTTTTTTTTTTCGAATTCAATTTCCTCAACTTGGACACTTATCAAATCTAATATTCTCCAATAAGTTTTGTTATTGGAAAATTCTCCTAGTTGTTTATGAATGTCAAAACTTGTCCATCATCTCGGAAAACTTGTCAATTATAAATGATGTCTATGATTGAAATTATATAGATAAAATCCATTCTTACTTTCCCGTATGTAAGGAATTCACAAGACTAAGAAGTGGATGTAGCTATAGCTAAGGAATCAACTTGGGTTTTTTTCTCTCTTGGGACTGCCTCAATAGAGAAAGCATCAAACGAATTTATGATGTCCCATAAAAAACATATATGAACTCAATACATCATCGATATCTTTTAAGTTTCCTTTATATTTGGACACCACCAGTCAGGATCCCCTGTCACTCATAAAATATGTATCCCCATTTCAATGGCCAAATCAAGTCCTAGGAACAAGGCATGATATTCGACAACGTTGTTAGTGGCCTCAAATTATAACTTATAATCAAATTTCATTATATCACCTAGTAGGGAAGTGAAAATAATGTCTATGCTAGTTACATGTTGCAAGTGGGCCCCGTGTCATCATCTAATGAACAAACAAAATCATTCATGGGTTCATTGGGATCTTTTATATGATATATTTGAAATTGTTCCCTATGCATAGTAACAAAGTTTCCTTTGGGGGTAGAAATTGTTGCATAAGAAAAGTCCATTTGAACAAATCCCCTTAAGTCAGAAACCCATTTCCTAGATATAAACATACCCCATGAAATTGAAATATCTATTACAACAATATCCATTACAATTGACAAATCTGGATAATCAACCAACTTAACATGTAACTTTTTTATCACGCCATACACTCTAATTTCTTTTGCATCCATGGAACACACATTTTTCTATGGTCGCAGGGTTGTAAGGCGTAATCATTGCATTACTATAAATGGAATGACATTATTTGATTCCCCTAAATCCAAAATGCATTTGTGTAGGTAGAAATCATTAACTAGTTATCACATGTAAAAGGGGTTATGGTTGCAATTTTTCCTTTCCCGACTCATATTCTGAAAAACTATTGGGGGATCCTTAGAATGAACCTCGCTTGTTTCAATCCATCCTAAAACTTTATTATCTCTCTCTATAAGTGATTGTACCTTAAATATTTCAATTATTGGAACACTTGTATGACCCTTTGTGAAACATGATTGAATGCAAATGTTAATATCATCACCTGCCTTGGTCATATTCCTTACTAGTTGCATCGATTGTATATGTCTTTGGGAAACTAAATGTTTTATTTTAGGAACACCTCCTTGTGGTGGGGGAGCTCTAAGTCCTTTTTTAATACATTTACCCCTTCTTTGGTAATTTACTAATCCTCTCTCTTGAAGTTTCTTCCTTATTTCTTATTGGGATGGTTTTGCGGAAAATGCTCCACGAATAGTGGCATCATCAAAACCTTTGTTTTTTAGTTTCTTCAATCTATCAATTGACACATTGATTATAACAATGTTTATAGTGTATGTAGAATCATATATATAATTTTTGGTATCAACACCACTTGACTATCCCTAACTTGCTTCATTTTTCATGTTCAAAAAATTCCTTTGCAAAGAAAGAAGTATCTTGATCATGGGGTTTCTTACAAGGATTACACCATGGAAAATACTCTTTGTCCATTGAGTTGTTGTTGTTAAGTAGAACTGGGATTATTTTCTTTTTATTGAATATTGTACCTTATGGAGGTCTAGGCCTATCCCATCCATTATTTACCTTTGGTTGAAGTCTGTTTTGTTGAGATTTACTCTCTAGTTGAATAATCATATTCTATAACATGGCATTTTTTTGTTGAAGAGTTGTGTTTTTATGTTGGAGTGTCTCACTTTCTTGAGAAAAGGTAGCTTTCATTATCTTCATGTATTTCTAGAAAAAAAGGTTAATTGATCAAGAGATCAAGAAAAAAGGTTAATTGATGAGGAGCGGGGCAAAAAAGGTTTACCACCTTAACCTTACTCTCATTCTTCTATGTGGAAGCCCTAGGGGTACCAAAAGGTTCAACCTTTAAAACATGTTCTCTTCTATTTTATTATCCCACTCTTTATCTTCTTCTAAATCTACTATTGACTTATCTCTCAAAATAAAATTTAATTGACCCTCAAAATCATTGGTATAATGAATTAGGATGGCCTGATCTCTCGGTTTTAGGTTGATAGGAAATTCGTTTATCAATTCGTCAAACTTGTCATTAAATTCCCTCATAATTTCATTTTCCTTCTTCATCTCATGCAAATGTGTTAGCACCATCCTACCGTCTTTCCTTATCACCCATATTTTCATTAAGACATCATGAAAATCATTCCAAGTCCTAATGATATTGGTTCTCAAACAATTGTAGCAAGACTTAGAGTCTTCTTCCAAACATATGGAAAACAACTTCATGACCACATCCTCATGATCATTATGGATTTCATGAACACCTAGGGAATTGTAGAAGTGTGAGATATGATCTTCCACTATGATCACATTATTCCATGAGAACATAGGTAACCACTTGTCATATTTATCGGTACGATTGTGTGGATAAAATAAAATTATAGATATATCTAAGGGTCTATAAGCATTGGTAACCCAAGGTTTATTTCCCCTTGTGACTATTCTTGGAGGATTGGTGGATGAAGTTGGACTTCCTGGGTTAATATTTAAATAAGCTTGAGAGATCTCCCTAATTCACCTCCTATAGACTCTGGATCAAAGAAACTACGATAGAGGGTTTGATTGTAACTTCTTATGCAATAACCACCACTTGGGTTCTATTTTTTTGTTGTCGCTAAATTATTATACTAAATGAATCTTTAAGTCTTACTCATGAGTAAGGTTTGAAGGTAGATTTCTAATAACTAGGGAGTTCAACTTATCCCTACAATGACACCAAATTTTTTCTACTCAAACTCTCACTAAGTGAAAAGTCCTAACCGTGAATGTAAAACTTTGAATTCAACTTAGACTAGCCACTATTTTCACCTAAGTGGTCTAACCTAAGAGGTTCCTAGCCTAGAAGATATTCCTTGTGAAATTATTAAATACAATTTATCATTTATTAAACCAATGAAAGGGGCCTTCCGTGAACCAATCCAGTTGATCAGGTCCTAGAAATGGATAGTGAAGGTTCAAGGAACAATCATGATAACATATATGCAATAATGAACCGATATTTAAGTATCATCATACTTAGCAGGAACCCTCCAAAGGAGTTGAGGCAGTGATTATATGTTGTTCCCAGGTAATGCAAATATTTCCTCCTTGTAGTCACATGGTGATGTCCTAACATTGCTATGTTTACTAGTTCGAAATCAATCACTAGGGTAAGTGTCATAAGTTGAACAGTGATTCCACTCAAGGTGGATTGTACTTTTGAAATCCATGTATGCATAGTAGTCCAAGCAGTACTATAAATACGTGAACATGTGGAGAGGGGATATCTTCCCCACTTTTTGTAAGTGAAACCTCGTGATTGATGTATGTATTAAATTCTCTTCCCAAGGGATTGCCTTGTGACTAGAGTATTTTTTAGATGTTTCAAAATGGAGGTTCTAAATTTTATGAGTTGAATTAGTTCTCGTAAATTTGCAAAGTGTTGGAAATTTGTTGAAGTGTGGTGTTGATCTAAACACAAGTGCTTGCATATTTATACATTAAAATGGAGCATTGAAATGTAAAGTGAAGTGAGCAACCATAATGTCATTCAAAACCAGATAAACATGTTCATGAAATAAATTGTTTGATGATTATGTGTTGGTGAATTCCTTAAAGATGATAAGAAATCTGAATGTACCATATACAATGTTCAAACAAACTTCGAAGAGAACTATTCTCAACCCAAAGATTGTTTATCGGTTCAATGGGAGAACATAATTTAGTTCTCTAATAGCTTGCAGACTTAGAGAATGGTTTTTTATCCCAAAGATTGCTGCTAGGCGCAATCGGAGAGCATACAACAATTCTCAAAGTCAATATAATATGAAGTATAAAACGTAAACCATTTGATCATTTAGCATAAAAGATGTATTCCATGTTATTTTAGATATATGACTAATCCAAACAAGAAATTAAAATTCCCATATGTTCATTGAGTGAATTAGAAACTTAAATACCATGGAAGCATTCATTAAAGTGCTATGGAGATTTGTTTCAATACAATTCTTTGAAATGGACATGCCAAGGAAAATTATAGCAGACTTATAACCCAACCTAAAGCAATATGTGTAAATTAATTATCACTACAATTAACCAAGTAAATGTCTACCCAATAAAAATGAGATACCATGACCCAAAAATCTGCAAACTGTTAGTTGCTAAATGTGAGAAAATGCATATTTTAAAGGTAAATGAGTAGGTCAGATTTGAACGGTTTATGTTCCTACCAATTATAACTGAAAATGTTAGAAAAAAAAAGAACTTAATTTTTCTATTTGATCAAGCTTTGTTGATATGAAATTTAGAAAAAGAAACTCTAGACCTAAGAGTAATCTATCAAAAAATAAATGAAAGAAATAACCATAAAGAAAAGATTAGACCGATGGAAATAAGATTAGATAAGATATAAATTTAACCTATCAAAATCAAAATATTTATACCAACTCTTGTTTAGAATAATAAAAAATAAAAAAACAAAGAATTAGTGTTTGATGAGGCAAAGTTAATAGGTTTAGCAGAAATAAAATGAAATTGCTTCAAAGTGTAGCAAAACATAATTCTTAAGCCTGCAAACAAAACTTTGAATATGAACCTTACTACGCTTTTGTTCACAAAAAATTTATCACTTGTTAAGTGGGGAAGAAGAAACAGAAAATCTGATAAAAAAAATGAGAAGAAATGTCACTAATTTGCACCATAAGAAGAGCATGAATAGCTAGAAAACCTTTCAAACAACAACTTGATATTAAGAATTCAAAACTACAATATCAAATTGTACGAAATTTTTTGAAGAGAAGATTTTAAATTTTGTGGCTAAAAGCATGAAATAGACCAAGCCCTACGCCATCCTAGTGCTATGGGCTTTAAAGCTAGCAACCAAAGAGGATTTTTTTCTTTAAATTTAAAGGGTCTAATGTAGATAAGAGAAGTGGACTCACACATGAGCTCTACAAACTACAAAATCTGAGAGAAATGTGAGCTTTCAGAAGATAAATTGTGCTAAGACTATCCTAGTATGTCCGTAGCATGCAATTTCAAATAAAAAAGGACAAATTTCATAGGAAAATATACCTCTCCAAGTGGCTAGAAACCACTTGGACTCCGAGCGTGAAGAATCTTCAAAAATATGCAAGAGATCCCTCCTATGTTCTCTAAGAAACTCAATCATCCACATTTATATGGTTGAATTAACAACAAAGTCTCTCACACTAGAAAAGATATAGGCAAGGAGCTCTATTTCATTGATATCCAACCTACATATAATGAAGAGAGGGATCCTTATATAGATGAAGCACCCCACCAAACAATGGATGAGAAACCATGGGAAAAAACCATGATTTTTCCCCAAACCATGGGATAATACAATGTGTTGCCTAAAAACCATGGGTAAATAAAATAAATTGCCTCAAAACTAAGGGTAAAACCATCTCCTTACAAGTGGAAAAGGGGCCCCACAAGAGGTGTGCCCCACTCAAAAGGTGGTTCTCCATACAAGAGAGAGATAAGCACCCCACATGAGGCCAAGAGAGAGAGGGTGCCCTCACTAGTGGAGTAAGGGCCCCACGTGAGGGTATTCCCCACCAAGCTTCATAAGAGGAAAAAGGGCCCCACAAATGAGGTGTGCCCCTCTGAAAATCCTCCAATAGCGTATAAGAGGAACCGAAAGGGGGTGCACCTGCACCAAAGTGCCAAGAAATCCATCCATGTTTGTAGTGCATCCCAAAAAGTTTGCCCCCTTAACTAAAATTTCCATGTAATCCTTCTCCATGTGCTAAAAAATGTTGATGATGTGGAAAACTCCTTTATAGTTCCAAATGCATGTTTCCAACTCATAGTGATGAGTCAATCTTATTCATAAGTCAATTATTAGTTAGCATAAGTGATATCTTCTAGCATGAAATTAACATTGGCTTAATTTTACAACTTGCATGAGCTTAACCATGGTGGGAAAACCTTTAGGCCTTATCACAATGGTGAACCCCTAAGATCAATTTGTGTTTCTCAAGTTACCAATTTAAAACTAGGTGATAAGCTAATTGGTAGTAGAAAGGGGAAAAGGGGACTTCATGTATTGACCACATAGTTAGGTGCAAATGTCTTCTTTTGATAGATTTCAAGAGATAAGCGTCTTCATTTAGTCCACATGTGAGCCTTTAGCCTTGATTTAACAGTTGTTCTCCCCTTTTAAGTTTATCTTATTTTCTTGGTCTCTTTCTTTAGATATTCCCCTTATAGGCATGGGACTAGGGGTACATGGATTTTTATATTTGTCGCTCCTTCCTCTAGCCTTTGTTAGGATTTATTTGATTTTTGGTTTCTATACATAGGTTTTCTTTCACTTTTCTTGGACCTTTCTAAGTGATACACAACAAGTCAATCATGAACGAGAAGTATGATGAATGGAATGAAATGATAATGGGAAGGATAGAAAAGGTGTTAAGTATGGTTTGGGATTTGTGGCATGTGTAACTAACTTGATTCCCTAGTAATACAACATGTCTTGAGGGATGACACACTTATATGGAGAATGTATGTCTCACCATGGTATGACGAGGAAAAAAATAAAATTTGTGATTGTCACAAAGTGTTTTTACATTCCACTTAGTGTTGACAACAATTATATGACTAAGTTAAATTTATCACACCATGTCTAAGTAGGAAACCATACAAGAAACCACAGTGAAATATTTGTAATGATGCAACCGTACAAGAGTACCAATCCATCAAAATGTAGATCACTCATTTTATCTCCATCAATAGGAGGAATGAATGCAACGATCTATAGTACTATTGAATGATCAAAGATGAATTTGTTGGGAAACCCCCTACTGAGCTCAAGAAATGATATAGCAAAGGTTGGAGAAAATCATAGAATTCGAGATCTAGATGACCAAGTAGGAATAGTTCACATCATATGTGAACTTGAATGTGCCATTGTGAGAGCCTCCCTTGAAGAGTATTATTTTCCCAAATGTGGTCAACGTTTCCTCATGTCAAATGAGGGGGAAACACAAAGCATAATATTGCAGCCAATGTTATATTTATTGATATTATGGTATTTGTGGGATGTATTAAGCTCCATGTGTAACCATTGACAAGACTAAAATATTCCAAGAAGCAAGAGAAACCCTAAAACATTGGATAATAACTCTAGGGGACAAGTCAGCTCAAGAGAATATTTAATATTGAGTTATTATCCTCCAAAAAGAGAAGTCAATCTAGTCAAGTGATATAGAGTAGTATAAATAGAGAGTGTTAGAGCTCATTTGTCATACGAAATCTCACAACTACATAAGACCACTGGTGTGCAAGTTTGGAAAGGGACTGCAGCTGCAGCTGCAGCTGCTGCAACTGGAATTTCAGTTTTGGCTTGAACTTTCTCTTGGTTATGGTTTGGACTTTCTCTTGGTTATGGTTTGTAATTTCTGCTTGGCCTTTGCTTATTATTGCTTGGTGCACTAGCCTTGGAGAAAGGTGCGCTACCTTGGTTGGCTATTGATTTTCTTTCAAATTATGTCAAGGTTAAGGTGCTTGGGGGTGGGCTTTGTGCCTATCATTGGGTGACAATATTGCTATATTTTCTATGGTGAAATGAGAAAACCTATTTTTCTAATAGGTTATGGGCTGAGACTATCTTCAGACGGTCTAACTGTTGGAAGATAAATTGGGAGGATTCCCTCAGTTATAGTTGCAATTGTAGTCAAAGTTTGGTTGCAACAATGAAACCCTAACCCTCTTGTTAAGGAACCTTAACTAAAGAGATTGACCTAATTCTTAGATAGCCCAGTGCGCCCTAACCTAGTGCATCTTCTCGTACAGTAAGCAAGACAAGGTGTCAAGTTTGAGTTTTTCGTTAAATTCAAAGGTTGACAAAGTCAAATTCAAAGGCTGACCAAGTCAAAGATGTCATGACTTACTCTATGAAGTCAGAAAACAAGTTAGAAGGGGCTTCTAACTTCATAGCATGGAAGACAAGGATTTACCTTATCCTTTCCAAGAATCAAGTGTTGGATATAATGAAAGGCAAGATCATGGAACCATAGTGTGAAGCAAGAAAAGAGAAGGAACCTCAGAACATTGTAGTTATGGAGAAGTTCAAAGAAAATGACATCAACTCCATGAGTATCATAGTGGACTCTCTAAAATACCACTTGATACCCTATGTCTCTCATCTTGACTCGTCTAAGAAAATGTATGATTCCCTAACTAATCTCTTCTCAGTCAAAAAAATTGGACAAGTAATGAGTCTGAAAAATGAGCTCCATGACATGCAATGAATGATAATGATAGCATAACATCATACTTTGTAATAATATCTCACTTAAGAGATCAACTAAAATTTATTGAACAAATCATTTCAGAAAAGGAACTAGTAAATATAGTACTCAATGGCCTTCCCAAGACATGAAATGCATTTTCTCTAAGAATGAACACAAGAAAGGAGTATCCCACATTTGAAGAAATTTGGACTTGTTGTGCACAAGAAGAATCAATGATTAGTGCCAAAGATAAATCCCAAAAGAAATATGATGATCAAGCCTTCACAACAAAATTCAATAATTTCAGGAATAAGAGGAACTTTGGCTTAAGGAAGAAACCAAATCAAGAAAAGGATATTTCAAAAATACAAGGCTTCAACTGTCGAAATTATGGTCACTACAAGTACCACTGTCCTAATTTAAAGAAAAGAAAGGAAACAAATGAAGAAGCAGTTGCTGAAGAAAGGGAACCCTCAAAGAAAACCAAGCAGGATAAAACAAACTTCTTCTTCTAGTCAAGGTAACAATATTCTTCATAGTTCTTGTTCATACCATGTTTACATAGTTCCTGTACATATCATGCATATATATTTCTTAGAACAAAAGATTTTCAGTAAAACAATACCTATGGAATATTAAAAAGATAAGGATTGCTATTGCGATGACTACAATGCACATGAAAAAGATGAAATACGTTGACAATCTTTGGCAACAATTCCTGTGAAATCCATTATATAAGTAAAAATTGTCAGATGGACCATAATCAGAATCAAACTTGAAGAGACCATAAAGAATTCACAATCAAGAGGAAACCATAATAAAACTTGTGACACTTTATAGAAATCAATAAGGATGCAAACATAAGCATGGATTGTCTTAGATGGAGGGAGCTGATTGGAGAATTACAAAAGAAGAGAATCCATTCAGGAATGAATCTGAGACTAGGTGGGAGATAATACTAAATGATATGATCCATTGTAGAATCTGTGAATATTATAAATTATCTGTTCATGTTCACCATTGAAAGTAGCATCCATTATAAGAAACATGTGTTCAGTTTGACTCTAGAAGAATCTTTCTTAAAAAAGAATCCTTAAGTATCCTTGGTTGTCGATCTACATCCATGCTCCTATGATGAAAGGAAGAAGTTTGAATCTTTAGGAAGGAAGGTC
Organism: Picea glauca; assembly: GCA_000966675.3. NCBI lineage: Eukaryota > Viridiplantae > Streptophyta > Pinopsida > Pinales > Pinaceae > Picea > Picea glauca. The sequence continues at coordinate 100,310 of JZKD02S1734746.1, forward strand.
ATGGAATCTATGGAAAACTCCATGGAACCAAAATCTAAAGAGGGACATGAGGAAGAACATGAGGATTCCATGAAACAAAGAAAATCCAGAAAAAACAGTTATTATACCGAGAATCATAAGACTACCAACTTGGTTTGAACCCACTAGAAGAAATCAAGAAGAAGAAATGGAAGTTGTGATGAAGAACAATGTATGTAGAAAATATGAAAAATACTTATGAATGGAAGCATTGTGAGATTCATAACTAGAGGTTCTTCTAGAAGGAGGGACAAGACGATGATGACTTATTGTTCCAGTAAACTAGATAAACCTCTTGCAGTATCCATGGATTGAAATTTACATGTAAAATATTGTTCTTCCCAATAAAGAAAATTGAGAAAGAATCTTATGCCAGAAAGAGACCCGTGTATGCAAATGTAAGAATACCTTGTATGTATTCAAGAAACTTGATGCAAAGTATCTCATACACAACAAAAGCGTGGAAACAAATTCATATGACAATGAAAGTGTAGCAGAATGGTTACTCAGAAGTTCGGGATGATGGATTGAAAATCCATAGAAAACTCCCATGATAACAAATCTGAAGAAAATGAAGAAACTCTAATCCAATTGGGTAGGGAGTGTATATGACAGAAGGAGCGCTACTTGGATATGTTTCAGTTTGAGCTTTGAGAGGATTTCATCGGCTAGCAAGAAACATAAGTCTTTTTCACTCAACACTACAAAAGAAGAATATATTGTAGCTTGTGATGCTTTTACAAAAGCAATGTGACTCCATAAGTTTGTTTATAGACCATTTGATCAAGTGTTGAATTCGACCATGATATATTGTAAAGATATATGGGAATATTTCATAGAAACAAGTGTTCCATGACAGGATGAAGTACATTGAGATCAAGAATTATATTATTTGTGATAAAGTCCAAAATAGAGACGTGATTCTCCAGTATATCTCCATAGATGAACAGATAGAAGATATTTTGGTAAATCATATTTCCAAGATGAAACATTTGTGTATTTAAGAGACAAGATGGGGCTCGTGGAGATGAATTCGATATTGGAAAACGAAGTGATTACTCATAGTTTGGGAGGGAGCACTAATATCTTATTGATTTATGGCCAGACATTTTCCAGTTCGAAAAATGGTCCAGGATGGGAATTTTCTTACCAGTTTGGAAAATGGTTTGATATTTCTGATGGAAAGGAATTTTCCAGTTTGGAAAATGGTCCACATTGGACAATAATTTTCATAATGAAAATGGTCCGATAGATTGTTGATGTACCATAGACAACAATTCCCCTTGTGGCCAATGTGGGGAATGGTATGGGACAATCATTCTTATTTCCAGTCACTCTGAGTAGTGGTCACGTAGAATGGCTTTCCTCGCCAAGAAGTCATTCTTTCGAAGTTCACAGTTGTGAACAGTTTCAAAGAATGGTCCATTTGGGAGGTTGATGCGGGACAATCATTTTCATAGGAAATGGTCTGGAAAATCATTCCCTAGGGAGAACTGATTCTCTTTACGTTTCACTGTGATTAGTGTCGTTGTAATGGCCCAGTTAGCTGAATGGTCTAGGTTCAACAATAAAGGATAGGCATTCCCTATGGAAGATTCATTCCCTCCAGTTTGCACTATGATTAGTGTCGGAGGAATGGCCAAGTTAGGTGAATGGTCCAAGCTCAAAAATCGAAGACAATTTTTCTTCTATGCTTGGGAAGAATAGTCTATATAGCCCACAGCTAATGATTTACATTCTGAGGGTAGATACTATTCCAAATCTCACAAATGTGAGTCGAAGAATGGCCCAGATGACTCAGCTTGTATCATGATATCATTGATATCAGATGATATGATTGTTGTGGAGATTGTATGTCTCTGGAAAGTAGTTGCATGCTATTGTGGTAGATGTGATCCACTAGTAGTGAATGTGTGTCATTGGTTAGTAGTTGTGTGCTACTAGGAGTGGTTCATCTACCACTGGGTAGTAGTTGTGTATTACTATGGATATACACCATTGTTTTCTATTGGATGGAATGTTTTTGATTTCCATGGAGACTATTTAGTTCGATAAGTGATGATGGTTCTCGTGATTTGATCATGAGATAACCTGTGGGAATATGATGATGCTACTAGTTGAATGTATTGTTTGTGCTCAAGACAATTTCCTTTAATACCTCCCTAGCTAGGAGGGAGTGTTGATATTATGGTAGTTTCAGGAGGTATTAACCTCCACATGTATCCTTTTACAATACTAGAATATTTTAGGAAGAAAGAGAAACCCTAAAACATTGGATAATAACTCTAGGAGACAAGTCAACTCAAGAGAATATTTAATATTGAGTTATGAGCCACCAAAAAGAGAAGTCAACCCAGTCAAGTGAGATAGAGTAGTATAAATAGGGGGCACTAGGGCTCATTTTTCATACTCACTCTCAAAACTGGATAAGACCAGTGGTGTGCAAGTTTGGAGAGGAACTGTAGTAGTTACAGTTGCTACAACTAGAATTTTGATTTTAGCTTGGACATTCTCTTGGTTATGGTTTGGAATTCCTTCTTGGACTTTGATTATTCTTCCTTGGTGCGCTAGCCTTGGAGACAGGTGCAATACCTTGGTTGGTGTTTAATTTAATGCAACTACAAGAGCCATTCTGCTTGGAGGATGGCATAAGACCCTAGTTGTGGACTAGGGCTCCCAGTACACTCCTGGGGTTCTTGGTCTTGGACCAAGTAGTTAGAGCCATGGAAAAAGACCCTTGTGAGGGCCCCTAGTAGATGATTGGGGTTCTTGGTCTCGGACCAAGAACTATAAGTCCTTATATATGTCTAGGGCCCTTGGATGTGTTCTAGGGAACCCATGCCTAATACATGGTTTGATCCTTTGTATTGTACCTTGGTGGATAAGACCCCAAATGTGTTTTGGGGAAACCTGGTCTTTGATCAGGTAGATCTTGGTGTAATACCAATATCTGTTGGTGTGTGATCATCTTCCTCTCTGCTAGGATGGTCCACAGGACCTAGGAGAGACTATGAAGATGAGCATTACCACATTGTGTGATGTACCCCTTATGGAGTGATGATAAAGTTAATCGTTCACCTTGAGAATCATATGGACAAGTGTTCCCACTAAGAAAATCCCTTTTCCCTTTCCTAACCCCTTTTCTGTTCTTTTCACTTTGGTTTTTGAGTTTGGTTTTGAGTGGGGTTTGTATTTTTGTTTTAGGGCTTAGTAAGATTAAAATAGAAATATTAATTAATATGACATATGACATATTAAATTAATATTAATATTAATTAATATGTCATTATATTAATTATTATTTTATTACCCTAATCCCTAGCCTTAAACTATAAATAGACACCCTTCCCCCACCTTTCGAGTCACTCACTCACTCTCTCCTATGCTAAGTGGAGGATTGCTCTAAGTTGTGTTTCTATGTGTTGTGGCCTCCCTTGACAGTTCAGTTTGGATTCCACTCTTTGTGCTAGCAAATCAGGTTGTTTTGTTGAGAGTTGTTCCAATTGTTGTTGCTAGGTACATTTAGATGTTGCGTTGAGGGTGTTGCTTCTAGGTCCATCCCTCCATCATCTTTGTTATGTTTAATTTGTTTCCCTCTCCTCTTTCTACTAGTCGTCTAGCATCTGACCCTCTCCTAAGTGACAGACCCTCTTTCTTAGAATATATGGAACCTCAGAGGGTTGTAGACTTCATGCTGGGTTGCTAGACCCTTACAGTAGGCAGTCATCTTCTTCCTAAGAAGATCTAGAACCTCCAAGATTTCCCTCTCTTGTTGTATGTATGTGACTGTGACAAGGGTTTACTTATAGAATTCAATTTGGGTTTGTTCTCTTCCCTTTGGGTTTTTCTATGGGGGGAAACGGTCCTATATTCTCTTCTATAGAGATCTAAACCTTAGTGGTTGATATATGAGTCCAAGACTATATCTGAGCATAACTTTAGATGCTTAACATTTCACATGTGTGTCAAGATTTTCTTCATTACACGGAGGTAATCTTCAGAGGTAAGTTGCAGTTTCAATTTTATCTATTTTCTTAAACTCATATCTACTATTCATAATGATGAATGTTCTAGATCTAGAAATACTTTTTTTGCACTACTCATATCTACTTTAGTTTTCATTACTCAGATCTGAATGATCTATATCTGAATGTTCTAGAGCTACTTTAGTTTGATGTGCTGAATGATAAAATCAGATCTACTTTAGTTTTCATTACTCAGATCGGAATGATCTAGATTTGAATGTTCTAGATCTACTTTAGTTTGATGTGTTGAATGATAAACTCATATCTACTTTAGTTTGCATTACTCAGAAATATTGTTTAGTTCAGATTTGCATTACTCAGAAATATTTTATAGTTTAGATCTTGTTTTAGATCTACTGCTTTCTTATACATCTTTGATTTGAGTTTTTATTTTAGATCTACTATGTTCTTGTTGATCTAGCTAACCGGATTTTTTGAAAAGGTATATTTTATGTTCTTTTTCTTATTTCTAACATTGTATCAAATCTTAGATCATGAAAAGAGCTCAAGAAGTGCAGACTTGAGCCTGCGTAGATCCATATTCTTAGGGTTTGTTTTGCAGATCCGTTGCATCTAATTTACTAAACTGATCCATAGAACTCAACTTGGCCTCCTCTTTAGTCAAAGTTGAAGACAAACTTGTAGGGGCCTCCAACTTCAATGCTTGGAAAGGCAGGATACTTAACATTATTGAAGAGAATGATCTAGAAGAGCTGATCACCAGGGTAATTGAAGAACCCACTTCAAACACAACTAGGGTATCATCCAGAAAGAAACAAGCCGAGGCTAAAAGTATCATTTTGTATTCTGTTAAGGAAAACATGATGCCCATCATTGGTCATCTAAGGACTCCCAAAGATTTTTTTGATGCTTTGGAAAAACTCTATGAAAAGAAGGCACCAACTCATAAGATAATATTGAAGAAACAACTACGTACTTTGAGAATGGGAAAATATGACTCAATTGTTTCCTTCTTCTCCAAGATTTCTCAAACCANTAGTAGTTGTGTGCTACTAGGTGTGGTTTGTCTACCACTGGGTAGTAGTTGTGTATTACTATGGATAGACACCATTGTTTTCTATTGGATGGAATTTTTTTTATTTCCATGGAGAAATCTAGTTGGATAAGTGATGATGGTGCTCATGATTTGATCATGAGATAACCTGTGGGAATATGATGATGCTACCAGTTGAATGTATTGTTTGTGCTCAAGACCATTTCCTTTAATACCTCCCTATCTAGGAGGGAGTGTTGATATTATGGTAGTTGTTGGAGGTATTAACCTCCACATGCAACCTTTTACAATACTAGAATATTTTAGGAAGAAAGAGAAACCCTGAAACGTTGGATAATAACTCTAGAAGACAAGTCAACTCAAGAGAATATTTAATATTGAGTTCTGAGCCACCAAAAAGAGAAGTCAGCCCAGTCAAGTGAGATAGAGTAGTATAAATAGGGGTTGATTGGGCTCATTTGTCATACTCACTCTCAAAACTAGATAAGATCAGTGGTGCACAAGTTTGGATAGGAACTGCAGTAATTGCAGTTGCTACAACTAGAATTTCGGTTTTAGCTTGGACACTCTCTTGGTTATGGTTTGGAATTCCTGCTTGGACTTTGTTTATTCTTCCTTGGTGCGCTAGCATTGGAGACAGGTGCACTACCTTGGTTGGTGTTTAATTTAATGCAACTACAAGAGCCATTATGCTTGGAGGATGGCATAAGACCCTAGTTGTGGACTAGGGCTCCCCGTACACTTCTAGGGTTTTTGGTCTTGGACCAAGTAGTTAGAGCCGTGGAAAAATACCCTGGTGAGGGCCCCCAGTAGATGACTAGGGTTTTTGGTCTGGGACCAAGAACTATAAGTCCCTATATATGTCTAGGGACCTTGGCTGTGTTCTAGGGCACCCATGCCTAAGGCATGGGTTGATCCTTGGTAATGTACCTTGGTGGATAAGACCCCAGATGTGTTCTAGGGAAACCTAGTCTTTGATCAAGTAGATCTTGGTGTAATACCAATATGCGTTGGTGTGTGATCATCTTCCTCTCTCCCAGGATGGTCCACAGGACCTAGGAGAGACTATGAAGATGAGCATTACCACATTGTGTTATGTACTTCTTATGGAGTGATGATAAAGTTAATTGGTCACCTTGAGAATCATATGGACAAGTGTTCCCACTAAGAAAACTCCTTTTCCCTTTCCTAACCCATTTTTTGTTCTTCGCACTTTGGTTTTTGAGTTTGGGTTTGAGTAGGGTTTGTATTTTTGTTTTAGGGCTTAGTAAGATTAAAATAGAAATATTAATTAATATGACATATGACATATTAAATTAATATTAGTATTAATTAATATGTCATTATATTAATTATTATTTTATTACCCTAAGCCCTAGCCTTAAACTATAAATAGAAACCCCTCCCCCACCTTTCAATTCACTCACTCACTCTCTCCTATGCTAAGTGGTGGATTGCTCTGAGTTTTCTTTCTATGTGTTGTGGCCTCCCTTGACAGTTCAGTTCGGTTTCCATTCTTTGTGTTGGAAAATTAGGTTGTTATGTTGACGGTTGTTCCAATTGTTTCTTCTAGGTACATTTAGATGTTGCATTGAGGGTTGTTGTGTTGAGGGTGTTGTTGCCAGGTCCATCCCTCCATCATCTCTATTATGTTTAAGTTGTTTCCCTCTCCTCATTCTACTAGTCTTCTAGCAGCCGACCCTCTTTCTTAGCAAATATGGAACTTCAGAGGGTTGTAGCCTTCATGTTGGGTTGCTAGACCCTTATAGTAGGCAATTGTCTTCTTCCTAAGAAGATCTGGAACCTCCAATATTTCCCTCTCTTGTTTTATGTATGTGACTGTGACAAGGATTTACTTCTAGAATTTAATTTGGGTTTGTTGTCTTCTCTTTGGGTTTTTCTATGTGGGGAAACGGTCCTATATTCNTTGGATAATAACTCTAGAAGACAAGTCAACTCAAGAGAATATTTAATATTGAGTTCTGAGCCACCAAAAAGAGAAGTCAGCCCAGTCAAGTGAGATAGAGTAGTATAAATAGGGGGAGATTGGGCTCATTTGTCATACTCACTCTCAAAACTAGATAAGATCAGTGGTGCACAAGTTTGGATAGGAACTGCAGTAGTTGCAGTTGCTACAACTAGAATTTCGGTTTTAGCTTGGACATTCTCTTGGTTATGGTTTGGAATTCCTGCTTGGACTTTGATTATTCTTCCTTGGTGCACTAGCATTGGAGACAGGTGCACTACCTTGGTTGGTGTTTAATTTAATGCAACTACAAGAGTCATTATGCTTGGAGGATGGCATAAGACCCTAGTTGTGGACTAGGGCTCCCCGTACACTTCTAGGGTTTTTGGTCTTGGACCAAGTAGTTAGAGCCGTGGAAAAAGATCCTTGTGAGGGCCCCCAGTAGATGACTAGGGTTTTTGGTCTGGGACCAATAACTATAAGTCCCTATATATGTCTAGGGACCTCGGATGTGTTCTAGGGCACCCATGCCTAAGGCATGGGTTGATCCTTGGTAATGTACCTTGGTGGATAATACCCCAGATGTGTTCTAGGGAAACCTAGTCTTTGATCAAGTAGATCTTGGTGTAATACCAATATGTGTTGGTGTGTGATCATCTTCCTCTCTCCCAGGATGGTCCACAGGACCTAGGAGAGACTATGAAGATGAGCATTACCACATTGTGTTATGTACTTCTTATGGAGTGATGATAAAGTTAATTGGTCACCTTGAGAATCATATGGACAAGTGTTCCCACTAAGAAAACTCCTTTTCCCTTTCCTAACCCCTTTTTTGTTCTTCACACTTTGGTTTTTGAGTTTGGGTTTGAGTAGGGTTTGTATTTTTGTTTTAGGGCTTAGTAAGATTAAAATAGAAATATTAGTTAATATGACATATGACATATTAAATTAATATTAGTATTAATTAATATGTCATTATATTAATTATTATTTTATTACCCTAAGCCCTAGCCTTAAACTATAAATAGAAACCCTTCCCCCACCTTTCAATTCACTCACTCACTCTCTCCTATGCTAAGTGGC
>JZKD02S1734757.1:0-11036 GCA_000966675.3 Picea glauca
TTTTAGGGTTTTGGAGTAGTGAGGGGTGTGAGGGATGAGTGAGGGGGGATGGGAAAACACTTTTAGACCACCCAATAGTATAACTTAGAAATTAGGAGGGCACTCTAGGGGTTAGGGGGGTATTTTCCATTTAATTCAAGAGTTGGGACAACTTACTTATTAAGGGGGGCACAAATCCCGTAGGGGAGTGAGTGTGGTGGAGTGATGGTAAAGTGTGGGGGATAAGTTAAGTCAGGAAAATGTTTTACTAACTTAGGAATAGGGTTTAGGATAATCTCCTACTCTTTCTCCAACCATTTTTGTCATTTTACAATTATTTGACATTTTTTACTTTGTCAAATTGAACAATTAAATTTTTGTCTTAGATTGACTTGGACTCCTCATGGACAAACACCTAGAAAAACTTGTCCAATTGATCTGAAACTTGGTCCAAGGGTGTAGGGGGTCTCATTCTATTTCTTTTGAGCACAAATACCCCTATTAAAAATCCCAAGGACCTAGTTTTTACATTTTTTCATAAAAAATAATTAAAATTACCATTAACTAGGTAATTTTAAAAAATTAAAAAAAAATCTTTAGACTCAATGGAATTCCGCAAGACTCTAGGAGATATATAGCATGGTCATTTACAATATTCCTAGACCCTAGTCATCCATAGGGCTCGATCATTAGAAAACCTTTCACCACTTTGGAGGATTATTATGGGAGTGAAAAACTCAAGGGTAATTTAAAAGGTTGGTTAGGCCAAATTAATTACTGAGGAAAAAAAACACTCAATGAAAGGACTTTCCTAATGATGAAGTCCTAGGAAACTAACCTACAAGTATGATCCATGCTGACCCATTACATTATTATCCTACGTAGGGGAGCAAAAATTCCAATTACAAAAATATGTGTTGAGGCCAAAATGCCTTATAGAACCAATAAGTCTTCAACTTTGTAGCACCATCAGGTGCATATCTTCATGGCACATGGAGTTGACCCCCTAGTTGAAATAGGTGGTCAACAAGAGTCACTGATATTAAAGGTGGGAATGCCAATGGAAAATACAAATAGCCATAGGGTAGATACTAGAACCGTAGATGGAAGAATCTCATAGCTCATGAGTTGTGACTATCAGTAGTCCTCTATGTCATAATAATCAAGATCAACATCACTACCACTGCTCTCTCCTCCTCCTCTATATCCAATGTAATATGTGCATCTGTTGATGTGGAGGATAACCCCTCAAGTGTTTATACTTGAGTGAAGGGTACATTTTTACTGGGGTCGTGACAGAAGAGTTTAACAATCAATGCCACCAACATCAAGGTACATAAAGGGCTTGGTGCTCTTGATTAAATTTCAGTTTCATACCCTCATACATCATAGAATCAAATGGAAACATTGCAATCCTATCTATCTTGAAATCTTGAAAACTGTTAAGTCTGCCAAATTTTGAATGGGACCTAAAATTCTACTTTCTCCATATGAAGTCCAATGAGGTTGTAACCACTCTCAAACATCCTAAAACAATTAATGGTAATGTTAAAAATTTAATTAAAATGATGAAAATGAAAGATAAAGGAGAATGTCACTTTTACTTAACATTACCATTAATTACTAGGGTGGGTGAAATGGAAGGGGTGGAGACCTCTTAAAATAGCATCAGTAAGGCAAAATAACCCTCAGTTGCACACCAAAACACCTCACAACTGCAACTTGCATGAGAAAATATGAGCCCATGTCCTATGTGTAGAACACGTGTCCTATTTTTGGGAAATGCTGAGCGGGGGGGGGGGGTAGACGTGTCCGGTTACTTAGTTTATAACAGATTAAATATAAATAGAGTAGAAGGCATTTGCACAAACAAAGTTCTTTAAAGCGTAAAAAAGCATGTGGTTGTCTAGCATCAACTCATATGTTATCCATTAAATGACTTGTGTATTTACATAGTATTTGTTTACTTCTATTGTCATGAAGAAGCTCACAAAATTTGAATAGCTTCAATCATAATCTATAGGGAAATCGGGACACAAAGCTTGTGCCGAATTTGCATTGAAAATCATTTCAAAAAAAACTATTTCCCAAACTAAGCAACTTCAACTAATGTGTAGTGATAGTTTGTTCCATTATCTGATGGTCATAATTGTAAGTCACAACATTCGTCCTTAAGCAACCTCATAATTGTAAGTCACAAAATTCATACTTAAGAAACCAAGGGTAACAACTGATGTTATTATGTTTATCAAGTCTATCTGAAACTAAAATCCACCAATTAAATGTGCTTTCCCTTATGGCTTTGCAATAGCGACAATCAGAAATCAAAAGTAAATGGTTATGCCATTAAACCTGAAATGTTGGTTAATATGCACATTATTCTATAGTCCTTTACTTATTCATTTCTTACATAAAATATATTCTTCTATAAGATTATGCTCTATAAAAAATCCCTTTTAAGAGGTATAGTCCAAACACCATGGAGTATATGTGCAACTCTACAATTATATCCCTCATATATAAGCCACTTGATGGAAAAAATCGAATTAGTTCCCCAACAAACTCATTGAAATTGGTTACCGGTAATTTGTGTTGATGTTTTGTAGCTTTGGGAAAGTATTCTCAAATGACCATGGTGTCAAGCATGTGGGAATCGTCATTGGCATCAGACTGGACTTTTCGTTTGGTGAAAACCGCCCTTGGAATGAAGTTGGGGCTTCATGTGTTTGGTGATGGGCTTTGTGGGCTTGTGTTGGGGCTTCACATCGATAAAGAGGATTAAATTATTATAATTTAATGTTGAGTTTGTAAAGGGGTTTCTAACTCAACCATTGCACTTGTATAAAAGTAGATCAAGGTCATTGTGACATTTCATAATGGTGTGGAGTCTTGGTGATTTCAATCTAGTTGTTTGGTGACCTCAGTCCAATCATGGAGGAGGCTGAAAGGCCTTGGTTTTGATGTCTTATTTCTTGTTTTGGGAAGGTTCTATCTTGGAGGAGACTTGGAATGGTAACAGAAGGAAACAACTTGGTCTTGGAGGTCTAGAATGGTCTTAGGGAGGCTCAATCAACAAAGGAAGAAGTTGCAGGTCTTTGGGAGGATTTCGCTAGCGTAGGGAGGCTCGATTAGTAGAGGAAGAAGTTGCAGGTATTTGGGAGGATTTCGCTAGCCAAGGGAGGCTATCACATACCTATGAGAAACTTGACCTGTCAGAGGAGGAGCAGCCATAGCCTCAGTAGATAGTTGTAGGAAGTGTTGCAGGGAGAGCCCCCCCCTCGCTCCTAAGCCCAAGAGCACGCTCCGAGTTGGAGCATCCAGGGACCGAACTTGGGAGCGCACTCTGGAACAATTTCGGATGCTCCCTGGAATTTTGGGAGCTCCACACTTGAGAGCATGCTCCAAACGCCCTCCTCTCACTCTCGATAGGTGACAGATCGATCCTGCGTAGGACCCGCAGACTCCAAAAATGCCTTTTTTTATAATTCTTGAGTGGGAGTGGGACCTACCTTGGCTTAGGATTTAGAAGAAAAGTAGGAGGAGAATAAAGGAGCTCTTCCTCTTCCATTCTCCTCATTCTTTCATCTATGTTTTCTTGAGCTTGGAGAGGAGGAGAGAGCAAAGTAGAGTGCAAATTTGTGAGAGCTTGGAGGAGAGAGCAAAGGAGAGCTTGGAAGAGTGAGCAAAGAGGAGCTTGGAGGAGAGAACAAAGGAAACCATCCATCTCAAGTTTCAACATTCAAGTTTCAAGAGATAAAGAGGTAATCCCAAACCCCAACTCTCACATTTCCTTGGGTTAACTTTGTTTATGTTTTTTTCCTCCTCTCCTACTCTTTCCCATTCTTTCTTCTCCCTCATTTTATTGCAGGTTGTTCATAAAAAACTGGAGGAAAATGGTCTTCTTTTGGTTTTTCATTCCTTTTTTGGTTCCCATGGTGTTGACGGGGGGGAGGCATCAAAGGGAAGAAGAGGATAGTGGTGATTATCATGATGATCACGATCCACAATATGAAGCTAATGAAGGGTTTGAATTTGAAGAGGAGGAAGAGGACAATGAAGAGGGAAAAAAATGACAAAGATGCATTGAGACCCTTTTGGGGATGTGTGACAAAACTTGAGGATGGAAGAGGTGGTGGAACCACTAAATTTTTATGTCCTCATAATTTCCATAAAGGAAAACCTTATACCGGTTCATATACCCGTGTGAGGAGGAATCTTTGTGGTGTAATGGAGAGTGATTACAATAAGGGGTCCATTGGGATCAATGTTTTCCCTAATATATTCATGGAAGAGAGACAAAAATACATAAATATAGAGGAAGATGCACAAAAAAGGTGTGGTAAAAAACAAATCTTCAATCCGATGCCTCATCTCAACTTGGTGGCAACACATATCCATCTCCTCATGGTTTTGGAACCTCTTGATCTAGAAAAACAATAGCAGATTTCCTTGATATTGGAGGTATGGATGAGGTGGATGCAAAAGTGGTCTAGTTTCTCTATCATTGTGGTATCCCATTCAATGTTCTTCCCTCTCCCTATTGGCATGATGTTGTCAAGGGAATCAAAATCCCCCAAAGGATATAAGAGCCCCAATTATGAGAAAGCTAGAACTGTGTTACTCGATAGGGAAAAACCAAAAATTCAAAGAGTCTAACACGGTTTATAGATGAATGGGGGGACTACAGGGTATCCATTGTATCATATGGTTGGAAAAATGTGAGAAACCAACATTTGATCAATGTTCTTGGTGTTTCTTCTATTGGTGCAGTGTTTCTTGCAACACATGACTCCTCTTCGATCATTGCATCTTCTCAAAACATTGCATATNTATGATCCATGTAGACCCATTACATTATTATCCCACGTAGGGGAGCAAAAATTCCAATTACAAAAATACGTGCTGAGGCCAAAATGCCTTGTAGAACTAGTAAGTCTTCAACTTTGTAGCACCATCAGGTGCATATCTTCATGGCACATGGAGTTGACCCCCTAGTTGAAATAGGTGGTCAACAAGAGTCATTGATATTAAAGTTGGGAATGCCAATGGTAAATACAAATAGCCATAGGGTAGATACTAGAACCGTAGACGGAAGAATCTCATAGCTCATGAGTCGTGACTGTCAGTAGTCCTCTATGTCATAATAATCAAGATCAACATCACTCCCACTGCTCTTTCCTCCTCCTCTATATCCAATGCAATATGTGCATCTTTTGATGTGGAGGATAACCCCTCAAGTGTTTATACTTGAGTGAAGGGTACATTTTTACTGGGGTCATGATAGAAGAGTTCAACAATCAATGCCACCAACATCAAGGTACATAAAGGGCTTGGTGCTCTTGATTAAATTCCAGTTTCATACCCTCATACATCATAGAATCCAATGGAAACATTACAATCCTATATATCTTGAAATCTTGAAAACTGTTAAGTCTGTCGAATTTTGAATGGGACCTAAAATTCTACTTTCTCCATATGAAGTCCAATGAGGTTGGAACCACTCTCAAATGTCCTAAAACAATTGATGGTAATGTTAAAAATTTAATTAAAATGATGAAAATGAAAGATAAAGGAGAATGCCACTTTTACTTAACATTACCATTAATTACTAGGGTGGGTGAAATGGAAGGGGTGGAGTCCTCTTTAAATAGCATTAGTAAGGAAAAATAACCCTCAGTTGCACACCAAAACACCTCACAGCTACAACTTGCATGAGAAAATATGAGCCCATGTCCTATGTGTAGAACACGTGTCCTATTTTTGGGAAATGTTGAGAGGGGGGGGGGTGTTGGACATGTCCATTTACTTAGTTTATAACATATTAAATATAATAGAGTAGAAGGCATTTGCGCAAATAAAGTTCTTTAAAGCGTAAAAAAACACATGGTTGTCTAGCATCAACTCTTATGTTATCCATTAAATGAATTTTGTATTTACATAGTATTTGTTCACTTCTATTGTCATGAAGAAGATCACAAAATTTGAATAGCTTCAATCATACTCTATAGGGAAATTGGCACACAAAGCTTGTGCCTAATTTGTATTGAAAATCATTTCAAAAAAAAATATTTCCCAAACTAAGCAACTTCAACTAATGTGTAGTGATAGTTTGTTCCATTATCTGATGGTCATAATTGTAAGTCACAACATTCGTCCTTAAGCAGCCTCATAATTGTAAGTCACAAAATTCATCCTTAAGCAGCCTCATAATTGTAAGTCACAAAATTCGTCCTTAAGCAGCCTCATAATTGTAAGTCACAAAATTTGTCCTTAAGCAACCAAGGGTAACAACTGATGTTATTATGTTTATCAAGTCTATCTGAAACTAAAATCCACCAATGAAATGTGCTTTCCCTTATGGCTTTGCAATAGCGATAATCAAAAATCAAAAGTAAATGGTTATGCCATTAAACCTGAAATGTTGGTTAATATGCACATTATTCTATAGTCCTTTACTTCTTCATTTCTTACATAAAATATATTCTTCTATAAGATTATGCTCTATAAAAACTCCCTTTTAAGAGGTACATTCCAAACACTATGGAGTATATGTGCAACTCTACAGTTATATCCCTCATATATAAGCCACTTGATGGACAAAATCAAATTAGTTCCCCAACAAACTCATTAAAATTGGTTACCGGTAATTTGTGTTGATGTTTTGTAGCTTTGGGTGGGTATTCTCAAATGACCATGGTGTCAAGCACGTGGGAATCGTCGTTGGCATCAGACTGGACTTTTTTTTTGGTGAAAACCTCCCTTGGAATGAAGTTGGGGCTTCATGGGTTTGGTGATGGGCTTTGTGGGCTTGTGTTGGGGCTTCACACCGATAAAGAGGATTAAATTATTATAATTTAATGTTGAGTTTGTAAAGGGGTTTCTAACTCAACCATTGGACTTGTATAAAAGTAGATCAAGGTCATTGTGATATTTCATAATGGTGTGGAGTCTTGGTGATTTCAATCTAGTTGTTTGGTCACCTCAGTCCAGTCATAGAGGAGGCTGAAAGGCCTTGGTTTTGATGTCTTATTTGTTGTTTTGGGAAGGTTCTATCTTGGAGGAGGCTTGGGATGGTAACAGAAGGAAACAACTTGGTCTTGGAGGTATGGAATGGTCTTAGGGAGGCTCAATCAACAAAGGAAGAAGTTGCAGGTCTTTGGGATGATTTCGCTAGCGTAGGGAGGCTCGATCAGCAGAGGAAGAAGTTGCAGGTCTTTGGGAGGATTTCTCTAGCCAAGGGAGGCTACCACATACCTGTGAGAAACTTGACATGTTAGAGGAGGAGCATCCATAGCCTCAGTAGATAGTTGTAGGAAGTGTTGCAGGGAGCCCCCCCCCTCACTCCTAAGCCCAGGAGCGCGCTCCGAGCTGGAGAATCCAAGGACCGAACTTGGGAGTGCACTCTGGAACAATTTCAGACGCTCCCTAGAATTTTGGGAGATCCACTCTCGAGAGCATGCTCCAAACGCCCTCCTCTCGCTCTTGATAGGTGATAGACCGATCCCACGTAGGACTCGCAGACTTCAAAAATGCCTTTTTTTATAATTCTTGAGTGGGAGTGGGACCTACCTTGGCTTAGGATTTAGGAGAAAAGTTGGAGGAGAATAAAGGAGCTCTTCCTCCTCCATTCTCCTCATTCTTTCATCTATGTTTGCTTGAGCTTGGAGAGGAGGAGAGAGCAAAGTAGAGTGCAGATTTGTGAGAGCTTGGAGGAGAGAGCAAAGGAGAGATTGGAAGAGTGAGCAAAGAGGATCTTGGAGGAGAGAACAAAGGAAACCATCTCTCTCAAGTTTCAAGAGATAAAGAGGTAATCCCAAACCCCAAATCTCTCCTTTCCTTGGGTTAGATTTGTTTATGTTTTTGTCCTCCTCTCCTACTCTTTCCCATTCTTTCTTCTCCCTCATTTTATTGCAAGTTGTTCATCAAAAACTGGAGGAAAATGGTCATCTTTTGGTTTTTCATTCCTTTTTTGGTTCCCATGGTGTTGATGGGGAGGATGCATCAAAGGGAAGAAGAGGATAGTGGTGATTCTCATGATGATCATGATCCGCAATAAAAAGCTAATGAAGGGTTTGAAGTTGAAGAGGAGGAAGAGGACAATGAAGAGGGAAAAAAATGGCAAAGATGCATTGAGACCCTTGTGGGGATGTGTGACAAAACTTGAGGATGGAAGAGGTGGTGGAACCACTAAATTTTTATGTCCTCATAATTTCCATAAAGGAAAACCTTATATTGGTTCATATGCCCATGTGAGGAGGAATCTTTGTGGTGTAATGAAGAGTGATTACAATAAAGGGTCCATTGGGATCAACATTTTCCATAATATATCCATGGAAGAGAGACAAAAATACATAAATATAGAGGAATATGCACAAAAAAAGCATGGTAAAAAAAAAATATACAATCCGATGCCTCATCTCAACTTGGTGGCAACACATATCCATCTCCTCATGGTTTTGGAACCTCTGGATCTAGAAAAACAATAGAAAATTTCCTTGATATTGGAGGTAGGGATGAGGTGGATGCAAAAGTGGTTTGGTTTCTCTATTCTTGTGGTATCGCATTCAATGTGATTCCCTCTCCCTATTGGCATGATATTGTCAAGGGACTCAAAAGCCTCCAAAGGATACAAGAGCCCCAATTATGAGAAACCTAGAACTGTGTTACTCGACAGGGAAAAACCAAAAATTCAAAGAGCTCTAACACGGTTTATAGATGAATGGGGGGACTACGGGGTATCCATTGTATCAGATGGTTGGACAAATGTGAGAAACCAACATTTGATCAATGTTCTTGGTGTTTCTGCTATTGGTGCAGTGTTTCTTGCAACACATGACTCCTCTTCGATCATTGCATCTTCTCAAAACATTGCATATCTCCTCTTGACAACAATTGATGATGTTRGTCCTTCTAATGTGATTCAAGTAATCACTGATAATGCAACAAACTATAAGGGAGAAGGTAAAATCATTGAGCGAGTTCATCCACACATCTTTTGGTTYGGGTGTTTAGTGCACACCTTGAACCTTTTKATGCATGATATTGTCAATCATRGAGAATTCACTATCGTTTTCTTTGGGGAATTCTGATTTGTTAACTTTTTCTTTCTTTTCTTTTGGGAGGGCCCCCATCTTTCAAGCATTTGAACCCTTAATCACAAAGATTTACTTGGTTTGGTATTGAAATGGATATCTTCCAAAGTAAAGGAATGTAGATTGTTTTTGGACTGTGATCTTACATCTCATTCTAGGGTTTTATGAATTTGTTGAATTGTTTGTACATTCTTTAGTTCATTCTTAAATTTTTTTATTTTTTTATTTTTATTTATGTCATAAACTATCGTTGGTAAATGGTTTAATTGGTTAATATTAAAGTGAGGGTGTTACATATACTACCTCCATATATGTGCATGTAGTCAGTAATGAATGTGAAACTCTACAAGCCTTCCAGGATGGATTAGGAAATTAAGGAGTAGGCATTTCCTACCATAGAGGACTTAGCACCAAAATATCAAGCAAAGTTGGTAGAAGATCAAAAATTTCATAAGAAGTCATAACTATTGGATAGGACCAGCATGACCTTTGGTAGATAGGGTTAAAAGGACAACTTCCAAGAAAGGAAAAATGGCACTCCAGGGAGAAGGTAGAAGAAAAATGTCCTCACCTCCTTTAGTAAAATATTTTGGTGACAAAAATCCTCCCTAAATGGGGAGGTATGATCCAAAATGGATCATTATATAATTTTTCATCTATGTTGGTACTTTCTGGGTGAAAATTTTGGAGGAATTGACTTGCAAGGCCCATTTTAGAAGCAAGTCCTAGTTTGGAGATTTGGGTTTCGAAACCTTCCAAATCCAGTTTGAGGCATCAAATGACACTTTTGGGGGTCAAAACATTGCAATAATATCTATCATTTCCTTGATGTTGTTCTACACATCAATATCTTTCGAATGGTGCAAAAATCACCTCAATCAGATTTTGTATGCGAAAGTTATGCCTCCCGCAATTTGACCTACCTTGTTGACCACCATGGTATCTAGTGGATGCCACATCAAACCCATAAATCACACATGATTTGATAGTTATGTGTGGACTTTCAAGAAGATTATAGAAGGTACAAAACCCTAACATCAATTGAGGGTTGAGGCATGCAAAAACTCTGACCCTAATCTTACATGGCTACCAAGCTACATTAAACATTAGGCTGCTAGAAAGAGAAGGGATTCCATTATTTTGGCATTGTAGTTGTTCCATAGTTGAGTAGATCATCTAGGAGCGGGGTTTAAGAGGATAACAGAGGAGGTAGAAGATTTTGTAGAAAAAATTCAAAGCAAAATGTCAAATACAACTCCATAGTGAGTGCCCCTTTCTTTGTATTTGCATTTCATAAATTAAGAAAATAGAGAAGAGCATAGGCCTCACCTTCTAGCTAGGTTTTCTCCGGTATCAGATTTCTCAAATCACGTCTTGTGTTCATTTTCGTGATTGGTGTGTTTATTTTTGTGATTGATGTGTTCATTTGCTTGTTCTTTCATTTTTAGATTTAAGTTATTTCCATAAATTTGAACATGAAACTAGTAATAATAAATTTGATATCTAAAAAAAAATTACAGAATAAAAGATTTCAAAATATTGCAAGATCAGTTGTTGACGAATTGTTCCAATAGAATATCCATGGAAATTTACATATCAAGTGGCGATAAAATGTGTTGCAAAATACATAAGCTTTTTCATGACACCAATATGATGCCCTTTTCACAATAGCAATTGTCACTTACCAAACATACTTAAACCTCAAAAATTGAAAAGAGCTTAAGAGGATACCTTGGTCCCCTTTTCACAATAGCAATGGTCACTTACCAAACATACTTAAACCTCAAAACTTGAAAAGAGATTAAGAGGATATCTTGGTCCCTACACTAACTTAACATAATTTTATGGGGAAAAGTAATCAATTAAATTGCATCTTTTTCATGATATCATTCCTATTAAATGATTACTTAATAAATATTTGACATGAAATTTTGCAAATAAAATGAAAAAATAAATATTTTGGTC
>JZKD02S1734757.1:11046-39637 GCA_000966675.3 Picea glauca
TTATTTCATTGAAGGTTGGATTTGCATTGCTTTCCTCTCATATAGGCCAGTTTCCCCCCTCAACCTTTAAATAATTGAAATTCACTCCTAAAACACCTTTAATAACTCACATAGTAACTAGGGTCTACCCCCCTTGGCTTCCCTAGGAGTAAGCCTAGACAGAAGAAATTCAAGTTGAGGTGACAATGGGCTTGAACTTAGACATTGTATCTCCGAGGACACACTAAGTGGATTGAGACTTAGTCCATGTTTTCAAGTGTGTATAAGGACGACAACATCTTTGGCATTGTTGTCGGAGATAAGTCTTTTATCCTTTGCCTTAGTGAATTAATTTAACTTATTCCTTTAAGACTAAGTAATAAAATTTGTTCCCTAAATGTTTTTTACTTGGATTGGTTTTTCTTTGTTTGCTTACTCTCCAAGTGGCGAATCCATTGGAAAAATCTTTGAAGTATACTACTAGGAGCACTTCAGAAGGAGTGACTTACTCTTTTCCTGAACCTGAAAAGGTTTATAGGAGGATATTAAATCGTCTTGCTCCTCACAAGCTACTTGAAAGTCTTGGGGAAGAAGCACTCACTGATATCCAATTATTGTTTGAACATAATAATCAACCAACTGTTAATACTACAACTACTAATCCTAACTTAATCATGAGTACCTTTTTGAGGCCTTTGAATTTTGCATCCATTCCAGGTGCTCCTCACACAATTATTGACAGAGCTATTAAGAAGTTGCCTTGTTTTCAGTGAAATAATGCAGTTAGTGCCCATGCTCACCTTTTGAGTTTTAACTTATGTATTGATAAGCGGTGTATTGGGCATGATGAAGAGGATGTGAAAATGAGGTTGTTTTTGTTTTCTTTAGAGGGGGATGCTGTTGAATGGTTTTCAGATCAGGATCCAAACAATTTTAGCACCCTAGCCGAAATAGTTAAAGATTTCAAAGAAAGGTGGGGTGATAAGAAAGAGACTAGGTTTTTACTTGTTGCCCTTAGAACAACTCAGAAATGGAAAATGAAAGAATGGATGAGTTCAATAAGAAGTTTAATAACTTGGTTAAAAGTCTCCCTACAACGATTAAGCCTTCAGAAACCACAATTTTGATTTATTATATGGAACCTTTTGAGGGAGAGATGAGATATCAACTAAGGGATAAGGATCTTCAAACTATTAAGGAAGCACAAGCTTTTGTAGTGAGGATTGATAAAAATATACAGGACACTAGGAAGTCTAATATTCCTAGTTTTCTAGAGGAACTTCTTCCCAAACTTATGAGGAGAAGAAAAAGAAGATTGAAAATCAAGGGTCTTAAAATGATGGCATTAAAGAACTCACCCAACTGATTAAGTAGATGGAACTTAATCATGAAAATCAAATAAAACAGATGGCGATTAATCAAGCCAATCAAATGAGAGAACATGCTAATCAAGTAAAGGAGCATGCTAGTCAAATGAATGCCATGCATAATAGGTTGATAGCCATGGAAAGGGATCAATCTAGTAGGCCCCAACATAGGCCAAATGATAAATGGCCAAAGAGACCTCCTCCCCAAGATCAAAGGCCACCAAATCCATTCAAATCCACTAACTTGGTTGATCACCAAGCTATTCCTTATTGTACACCTTGTGGATAGTTTCATGAGGAATCAACTTGCCAAGTCTTTATTCATGTTTGTGATGAAATGGGACCTTATAGAGCATAAAATGAACAAGTAAATATGTTTGGTCATGAGTTTAATATTGGCATGTATGAATGGATGGATTTGATGGAACATAGTGAGGGGGTAAATTGTAATAATGTTGTGGAGGATAGAGCAACATAAAAGTTTGGTCCTAATCCCACTCCACAACAAGTTTCAGAAATGGCTAAGTATAGAAGCATTGCCTACCAAAGGAATGGAGACAAAAATCAAGATAGAAATCAAGCAAACATTCCCACGGTAGCTCCTCCCCCTCCTAAAGCAATGGTTTTCACATGTTCAAATTTAAATATTGACTTAGGAGGGTGGTTAAGTAATGCAAAGATGTTGGTACCTACGTTAGAAATAATGAAGATTCCTTCTCATAGGGAGAAGCTACTTAGAGCCATAGAAAAACCTTCTCAGAACAATGTTGACATTCCACCAGCAGTAGCTTATCAGGATGCACATGTTATTTTGTAGAATATGAATAGGGGAAATGAAAAGAATAAACCATTTTTCCTCTCTTTGCTCATAAATGATTTTATTCTTCACAATTGCATGCTTGACTCATGAGCTAGCTCAAATGTTATGACTAAGAAAGTAATGGAACAATTGAATTTAAGGATATCTAGACCTTATCATAACATTTGTTCTATGGATAACAAGACAATTAAGGTGCATGGTTTAATTAAAGGATTACAAGTACACTTGGCTTCATTCCCAGACATCATGATAGAGATGGAAATTGTTGTAATTGATGTACATGATGCTTGCGGTATGTTTTTATCAAGGAAGACAATTGCAGATTTAAGTGGTAATTTGCAAATGGATTAAACTTATGCCACCATTCCAACTCCAAATGGTTCCATGTTTCGATTAAACAGGGAGTTGGAAAGAAAGTATCATGTTGAAGATCCTAGGAATCCCACAAATAATGTTGTGTATTGTGAAATATATATGGGATGTTATGAGATAGAGCCTACTTCTCTAACATCTACCAAGATGGAACTTAAAGATGAATCCCTAAACATTTGTAGTGTTTGGGACACCATGGATTCTTTTAACGGGATTTTTCTTGAGGAAGATTTGGATAAAATGAATAATGATTTGAATCTTTTAGAATTAGAATCAGAGTTGGATTTTTCAGTTGAAAATATGTCATCATATCACCAGTCATTAGAGGAACTAGTTAGATGTCAGAAATAATTGGATGGAATTATTGGGCCACATCCTCCTTATTTTTCATAAATTGGGAAAATCAAAGGAAGAATAGATGATGCAACTCTGATGGAAAATCATAAGGATGATAAGGTTAATAATGATAATGTAAATTATATCATCCCTATGAAGAGGTATGCCAAGCCTTTTAAGGAAAATCTAAGTTCATAATCTTTTCACTTGGCACCTATGCAAGATCATCATATTTTTTTTAAGGAGGCTTGTCCCAAGTGGCCTAAGGTTAGAAATAGGGATTCACATGTGTACAACAAAAATCAGAATAAAGTGTATCAATCTTCTAGCAACTCTTCTCAGCTAGTGGGATGACATAAAGTCATACATGCTAGTGAGAGGACTGCCCCTTGAAGTATTTCTTCAACATGGCCACTTGGTGTCCAAAGGGACACCCTTTGTAACATATTTCTAACCCTTCTCCTTTACTTTCAGTTTTGTATTATTTCATTCATTGTGTATTTATGTTACTTAGATTATTCATCGTATCATAGTTTCATTATTGTTGTACAATAGTAATTTCATTTATGTGATTATTGTTTATAGCATTTTATTTATTCATTTTATGCAAGTATGTATGTTGGGTATTGGTGAGCACTCTGTTTTATAGATTCTGGATTCTCATGTGCTCTCCTTCCCAAATAAAGATCAAAAACATGTCTCCCTGTGAAGCCATATGTTGACCACGTAATTCAACTAGGGGGTCAACTCCATGTGCCATGAAGCTATGTACCTAATGGTGCAACTAAGTTTGAGGAATTTCTAGTTCTACAAGGCATATTTGGCCTCGACACATCTTTTTGTAATTGGAATTTTCGCTCCCCTGCGTGGACTAATAATGTAATGGGTCTTCATGGATCATATTGTAGGTTAGTTGCCTAGAACTTTGTCATTAGGGAATTCCTTTCATTGAGTGTTTTTTTTCCTCAGGTAATTAATTTGGCCTAACCAACCTTTTTACCCTTGAGTTTTTCACTCCCACAATAATCCTCCAAAGTGGTGAAATACATTCTAATGATCAAGACCTATGGGTGACAAGGGTTTAGGAATATTGTAAATGGCCATGCTAGACATATCCTAGAGTCTTTCATAATTTTTTAGAGTCTAAGCAATTTTGTTTTTAATTTTTTTAAATTACCCTATAAATGGTAATTTTAATTATTTTTTATGTAAAAATGTAAAAAACTAGGTCCTTGGGATTTTTGATAGGGGTATTTGTACTCAAAATAAATGGAATGAGACCCCCTACACCCTTTTACCAAGTTTCATCTCAATTGGACAAGTGTTTCTAGGTGTTTTTCCATGAGGAGTCCAAGTCAGTCTAGAGTCAACAATTTAATTATTCAATTGACAGAGTCAAAATGTCATTTTTTGTAAATAATAAAGAAAAAAGGTTAGAGAAAGAGTGGGGGATAATACTAAACCCCTTTCCTAAGTTAGAGAAACACTTTTCCTAACTTAGAAACCCCCCTCATCTAGCCACCACTTCATACCAACCATCTCCTTAAGGAAGTTGCGCCCCCCTTGAGGAGAAAGTTAAGTAAAGTGAAAAATTAAATAAGGAAACTTGTTTTCTCCCTAAGTTCTCTTCAAAAAGTCTAATTTTCTGTTGGACAAAGTAAAAAAGGTTCCACCTCACCCCCTCACTCATCTACCAAAAACCTAACTTTCTCAAAACCCTAAAAGTGTGCCCCCTTTGGGATGCTTAATGACTCTTGATTGATGGGTACTTGGAGAGCATCCAAGAGGGATAACCCTTGGCTCCCAAGTATAAATAAAGGCCTCCCCTCCCTCATTTGACACATCTATTCTCAGTGCATTGTTACCATGCCAAAATCTCTCCTCACCCACTCTTTTCTCTTGCTCTATTTTGCTCTTGTTCTTCTCTCTAGCTTGTGGCAAGAATTTGCTCAAGATTGTTATTGAATAAAGGAAATGTTTGGAGGACATATGGTGTTGGGAGTCTTCTTGGTGCCATAATTTTCATGAGGTGATATTGTTCTTTTGTATTCTTCTTTTTCTATGCTTAGCTTTGAAGATCTATAGTAGGAATATTAAGAGAAGTGTTTTTCTCGTGTAGGTTTATGATAGTATTGTCATAGATCTAGTGAGCATATATTTAGTTATTTAAAAGTATTTTGATTTAATATCTAGATATACTCACTTCCTATTGTTTCTTGTAGCTTAGCATTGAATATTCACAAGGTTTCCTAGGGTTTTAATAGAAGATTTCAGATCTGGAAATCTTCCATTTCACCCACATTTACCCTCTAATTTTTTTTGTTTCTTATTAATGTTCATTTCCATAATATTTTGGCATACTAACATGTTAGGATAGGTCATTTATATGCTTATAACTTGCTGAAATTTTCACAGAAAATTTCTGGTTTTGATAACATTAATTTTCACAAGTTTTTGTGACATTTTGCAGCATTTCCAGCAAGCTTTTACTTACTGATTTTTTACAGGTTGATGACATTGTCTTTGTCACACTCGTTAAAATGGTTTTGAATAGACGTCTTTTCGGTGCAATTTTAACCCTTTTTTGAACTACTAGACTAAATATGAAACAGGTACTCCCTGGAGTCTTATTTTTCATTTTTCAGACTCTCTAAACGTGAAAAAACTACCGAGCTTACCTTCTCTAGGCTCGTAAAAAATGACATAGAAGGGGTATCACTGTGTCATGCTTAATCACATTGTGGGTCTCATCTTTGTACCTTTGGCCTAATGTCGGCTCCATGTTTCTCTCAACTAAACCTTTGAATAATTCCTTATACGCAATCCTTGCAACACTTTTTGCCTATGCGACCTGACACCTTGACCCATGGAGGAATTTTCCCTGAGTGTCATTATCCTGCACATGTCTCCTTGCCCTGAGAATTAGTATGTTCCATGCACTTGGAACCAGTTTTCTTGTCACAACAGTTGTTCCTCCTTTGTAACGTAGAATTATTTTATTCCTTTTCAAGCTCTTTAAAAAATTGAAAAAGACAGAAAAATCAAATATTCCAAAAAGAGGGGACAGGAAATATACATTCTTTTTTGGTATTAAAGATAGTCTCCCTTGGACAAAGCACATCCTTCTATTTGTTTGTCAAGCATTTGGATCTAGTATGACCTTAGAAAGTTGTTCTTGCTACATAGAGATGTGTCCTCCTCCATTTGGTTACTCTTCCAAACATATGGAGAGTTTGTGTTGCCTCCTACATCACAAACTTATGTCAATGTCATGCTGCCTAGTCTAATAATATTTCGTGCTTTTGTCCAAGGGAATTTTTACCCAACCTGAGTCGACCTTTCTGCAGTTTGTCTCTTGAATTTCATATGTTGACCTTCCCAAGAGTCCATTCAAGTCCATATTCGAAATCGACGAAGTTCTCTGCCTGATCATCGAGGTCCTCCAGTCTTTTCCCGACAAATTGTCGAAGACCTTAGGGTAGTGAGTCCTACACTCCCATTGTACTCCTACATGAGTTTTGTGGATCTTGAAGTTGTTTCTCGAGCTATGAAGTCTTCATCTCCAACCACATGCATCACTATCTTATTGAAGATGCATACTGTACATGTATATCTTCAACTGATTTTGAGATGTAGATCCATTGTGTATTTCTTGTGACTACACTTTATATATTTATATGACATGGATCTGCAGTGTATTTGATTGGCAACCATGATTTAGTTCATCCCGAGCATGGGTATGCCGCCTCGAAGAGAGAATTGTTGTTTTGCAGATGGAACCTCCTGAATTATGGTCCTGGGCTCACTCGATTTTGTGCATTGGTGAAGATGTTGTAATGTATTTTGGCCATCAATTGCTCTTATAACCTCATAAATTAGGGGGCATTTGTTATATCCCTAAAATTCCCTAATCATGCATACATGGAATTGGACTTCTTACTTGCATAATTTGCCAAATTATTGCTGAGGAGCTCTACTTAAAAAAACAATTTTTAGATCATGTATGCACCCCACTCCACTACTTCCCACATACATACGCTTGCTTCATACTAGACAACCTGCGTACATATTCTTGATACACTAAACAACCCGCATATACCTCCATAAGTTGCAAAAATTAAAAATTTGTAAGGAATTCGGTGGAATTTATGGGTTATTGGAGGTTTCCCAACCAATTCACCTATTATATCCCATCCCCCAACCAAATAACCATCCTTGTGTCATATAAAAGGATGTCTTGGGGTCTCATTCCATAACCAAGCACTAGAATGGTGAAACTATGCTCAATTTCGATCTCCCTTCCTTGCTCAAGTATTTTCAACCTTTTGTGAGTTAATTCCCTCTTCAATCCCTTTTTCTTCCATCCAATCCATTCCCTTTCCTTGAGGTGATTAGTAGATGATGATAAGAGGCTTATTGAAGGTGCACTTGGAGCATTGTAAAGAGGAGCCCGGACCAGGTTCGCAGAACGGTGGTTGGTGAGGATTGTAAGTTTCAATCTTTGTTTTATGAATAAAATAATCTCTTTTCCCTATCCCAAATGATGATGTTTTATGTNCTATGGATAACAAGACAATTAAGGTGCATGGTTTAATTAAAGGATTACAAGTACACTTGGCTTCATTCCCAGACATCATGATAGAGATGGAAATTGTTGTAATTGATGTACATGATGCTTGCGGTATGTTTTTATCAAGGAAGACAATTGCAGATTTAAGTGGTAATTTGCAAATGGATTAAACTTATGCCACCATTCCAACTCCAAATGGTTCCATGTTTCGATTAAACAGGGAGTTGGAAAGAAAGTATCATGTTGAAGATCCTAGGAATCCCACAAATAATGTTGTGTATTGTGAAATATATATGGGATGTTATGAGATAGAGCCTACTTCTCTAACATCTACCAAGATGGAACTTAAAGATGAATCCCTAAACATTTGTAGTGTTTGGGACACCATGGATTCTTTTAACGGGATTTTTCTTGAGGAAGATTTGGATAAAATGAATAATGATTTGAATCTTTTAGAATTAGAATCAGAGTTGGATTTTTCAGTTGAAAATATGTCATCATATCACCAGTCATTAGAGGAACTAGTTAGATGTCAGAAATAATTGGATGGAATTATTGGGCCACATCCTCCTTATTTTTCATAAATTGGGAAAATCAAAGGAAGAATAGATGATGCAACTCTGATGGAAAATCATAAGGATGATAAGGTTAATAATGATAATGTAAATTATATCATCCCTATGAAGAGGTATGCCAAGCCTTTTAAGGAAAATCTAAGTTCATAATCTTTTCACTTGGCACCTATGCAAGATCATCATATTTTTTTTAAGGAGGCTTGTCCCAAGTGGCCTAAGGTTAGAAATAGGGATTCACATGTGTACAACAAAAATCAGAATAAAGTGTATCAATCTTCTAGCAACTCTTCTCAGCTAGTGGGATGACATAAAGTCATACATGCTAGTGAGAGGACTGCCCCTTGAAGTATTTCTTCAACATGGCCACTTGGTGTCCAAAGGGACACCCTTTGTAACATATTTCTAATCCTTCTCCTTTACTTTCAGTTTTGTATTATTTCATTCATTGTGTAATTATGTTACTTAGATTATTCATCGTATCATAGTTTCATTATTGTTGTACAATAGTAATTTTATTTATGTGATTATTGTTTATAGCATTTTATTTATTCATTTTATGCAAGTATTTATGTTGGGTATTGGTGAGCACTCTGTTTTATAGATTCTGGATTCTCATGTGCTCTCCTTCCCAAATAAAGATAAAAAACATGTCTCCCTGTGAAGCCATATGTTGACCACGTAATTCAACTAGGGGGTCAACTCCATGTGCCATGAAGCTATGTACCTAATGGTGCAACTAAGTTTGAGGACTTTCTAGTTCTACAAGACATATTTGGCCTCGACACATCTTTTTGTAATTGGAATTTTCGCTCCCCTACGTGGACTAATAATGTAATGGGTCTTCATGGATCATATTGTAGGTTAGTTTCCTAGAACTTTGTCATTAGGGAATTCCTTTCATTGAGTGTTTTTTTTCCTCAGGTAATTAATTTGGCCTAACCAACCTTTTTACCCTTGAGTTTTTCACTCCCACAATAATCCTCCAAAGTGGTGAAATACATTCTAATGATCAAGACCTATGGGTGACAAGGGTTTAGGAATATTGTAAATGGCCATGCTAGACATATCCTAGAGTCTTTCATAATTTTTTAGAGTCTAAGCAATTTTGTTTTTAATTTTTTTAAATTACCCTATAAATGGTAATTTTAATTATTTTTTATGTAAAAATGTAAAAAACTAGGTCCTTGGGATTTTTGATAGGGGTATTTGTACTCAAAATAAATGGAATGAGACCCCCTACACCCTTTTACCAAGTTTCATCTCAATTGGACAAGTGTTTCTAGGTGTTTTTCCATGAGGAGTCCAAGTCAGTCTAGAGTCAACAATTTAATTATTCAATTGACAGAGTCAAAATGTCATTTTTTGTAAATAATAAAGAAAAAAGGTTAGAGAAAGAGTGGGGGATAATACTAAACCCCTTTCCTAAGTTAGAGAAACACTTTTCCTAACTTAGAAACCCCCCTCATCTAGCCACCACTTCATACCAACCATCTCCTTAAGGAAGTTGCGCCCCCCTTGAGGAGAAAGTTAAGTAAAGTGAAAAATTAAATAAGGAAACTTGTTTTCTCCCTAAGTTCTCTTCAAAAAGTCTAATTTTCTGTTGGACAAAGTAAAAAAGGTTCCACCTCACCCCCTCACTCATCTACCAAAAACCTAACTTTCTCAAAACCCTAAAAGTGTGCCCCCTTTGGGATGCTTAATGACTCTTGATTGATGGGTACTTGGAGAGCATCCAAGAGGGATAACCCTTGGCTCCCAAGTATAAATAAAGGCCTCCCCTCCCTCATTTGACACATCTATTCTCAGTGCATTGTTACCATGCCAAAATCTCTCCTCACCCACTCTTTTCTCTTGCTCTATTTTGCTCTTGTTCTTCTCTCTAGCTTGTGGCAAGAATTTGCTCAAGATTGTTATTGAATAAAGGAAATGTTTGGAGGACATATGGTGTTGGGAGTCTTCTTGGTGCCATAATTTTCATGAGGTGATATTGTTCTTTTGTATTCTTCTTTTTCTATGCTTAGCTTTGAAGATCTATAGTAGGAATATTAAGAGAAGTGTTTTTCTCGTGTAGGTTTATGATAGTATTGTCATAGATCTAGTGAGCATATATTTAGTTATTTAAAAGTATTTTGATTTAATATCTAGATATACTCACTTCCTATTGTTTCTTGTAGCTTAGCATTGAATATTCACAAGGTTTCCTAGGGTTTTAATAGAAGATTTCAGATCTGGAAATCTTCCATTTCACCCACATTTACCCTCTAATTTTTTTTGTTTCTTATTAATGTTCATTTCCATAATATTTTGGCATACTAACATGTTAGGATAGGTCATTTATATGCTTATAACTTGCTGAAATTTTCACAGAAAATTTCTGGTTTTGATAACATTAATTTTCACAAGTTTTTGTGACATTTTGCAGCATTTCCAGCAAGCTTTTACTTACTGATTTTTTACAGGTTGATGACATTGTCTTTGTCACACTCGTTAAAATGGTTTTGAATAGACGTCTTTTCGGTGCAATTTTAACCCTTTTTTGAACTACTAGACTAAATATGAAACAGGTACTCCCTGGAGTCTTATTTTTCATTTTTCAGACTCTCTAAACGTGAAAAAACTACCGAGCTTACCTTCTCTAGGCTCGTAAAAAATGACATAGAAGGGGTATCACTGTGTCATGCTTAATCACATTGTGGGTCTCATCTTTGTACCTTTGGCCTAATGTCGGCTCCATGTTTCTCTCAACTAAACCTTTGAATAATTCCTTATACGCAATCCTTGCAACACTTTTTGCCTATGCGACCTGACACCTTGACCCATGGAGGAATTTTCCCTGAGTGTCATTATCCTGCACATGTCTCCTTGCCCTGAGAATTAGTATGTTCCATGCACTTGGAACCAGTTTTCTTGTCACAACAGTTGTTCCTCCTTTGTAACGTAGAATTATTTTATTCCTTTTCAAGCTCTTTAAAAAATTGAAAAAGACAGAAAAATCAAATATTCCAAAAAGAGGGGACAGGAAATATACATTCTTTTTTGGTATTAAAGATAGTCTCCCTTGGACAAAGCACATCCTTCTATTTGTTTGTCAAGCATTTGGATCTAGTATGACCTTAGAAAGTTGTTCTTGCTACATAGAGATGTGTCCTCCTCCATTTGGTTACTCTTCCAAACATATGGAGAGTTTGTGTTGCCTCCTACATCACAAACTTATGTCAATGTCATGCTGCCTAGTCTAATAATATTTCGTGCTTTTGTCCAAGGGAATTTTTACCCAACCTGAGTCGACCTTTCTGCAGTTTGTCTCTTGAATTTCATATGTTGACCTTCCCAAGAGTCCATTCAAGTCCATATTCGAAATCGACGAAGTTCTCTGCCTGATCATCGAGGTCCTCCAGTCTTTTCCCGACAAATTGTCGAAGACCTTAGGGTAGTGAGTCCTACACTCCCATTGTACTCCTACATGAGTTTTGTGGATCTTGAAGTTGTTTCTCGAGCTATGAAGTCTTCATCTCCAACCACATGCATCACTATCTTATTGAAGATGCATACTGTACATGTATATCTTCAACTGATTTTGAGATGTAGATCCATTGTGTATTTCTTGTGACTACACTTTATATATTTATATGACATGGATCTGCAGTGTATTTGATTGGCAACCATGATTTAGTTCATCCCGAGCATGGGTATGCCGCCTCGAAGAGAGAATTGTTGTTTTGCAGATGGAACCTCCTGAATTATGGTCCTGGGCTCACTCGATTTTGTGCATTGGTGAAGATGTTGTAATGTATTTTGGCCATCAATTGCTCTTATAACCTCATAAATTAGGGGGCATTTGTTATATCCCTAAAATTCCCTAATCATGCATACATGGAATTGGACTTCTTACTTGCATAATTTGCCAAATTATTGCTGAGGAGCTCTACTTAAAAAAACAATTTTTAGATCATGTATGCACCCCACTCCACTACTTCCCACATACATACGCTTGCTTCATACTAGACAACCTGCGTACATATTCTTGATACACTAAACAACCCGCATATACCTCCATAAGTTGCAAAAATTAAAAATTTGTAAGGAATTCGGTGGAATTTATGGGTTATTGGAGGTTTCCCAACCAATTCACCTATTATATCCCATCCCCCAACCAAATAACCATCCTTGTGTCATATAAAAGGATGTCTTGGGGTCTCATTCCATAACCAAGCACTAGAATGGTGAAACTATGCTCAATTTCGATCTCCCTTCCTTGCTCAAGTATTTTCAACCTTTTGTGAGTTAATTCCCTCTTCAATCCCTTTTTCTTCCATCCAATCCATTCCCTTTCCTTGAGGTGATTAGTAGATGATGATAAGAGGCTTATTGAAGGTGCACTTGGAGCATTGTAAAGAGGAGCCCGGACCAGGTTCGCAGAACGGTGGTTGGTGAGGATTGTAAGTTTCAATCTTTGTTTTATGAATAAAATAATCTCTTTTCCCTATCCCAAATGATGATGTTTTATGTATTCTCCTTGATTTATACATAACATTTGATATCTAACCCTAATTTATGAATAGATATAGCATGCTTGTAGTCTTGTTTTCCTAGTCTTGGATGCATGTCACCTTTGGGAGGAGACTTGCAGCCTTTGGAGCTATAGAGCTTGATGAGATCATCACCAGACATTGGATAAAAGGTACAGTTACCGATCTTCTCTTCTACTACTTTATGTTCATTTATTTTGGTATGTTTGGGGTAGTGTAGAAACTAGATTGACTTTTAGGAGGTCATTTTCTCTATCTACATCCTAAACCCTGGTATAGTTATCGGGGGATTTTCCCACTAATACTCTTATATTACCTTTTCTTCATCCTGTGACCCCCCAATCCTCCTGACAAACCCATGCATTTGATCTGAACCAATAAATCTCTCTTCCTTAACGYATATGGGATCGTCRATTCCTTTGAGATCGGTGAGAGGGAAGGGCAAGGGGAGATGCRAGGAGGAGGAATAAGCATTACCCGTTTGGGAATCATGKATGATATAGAGGCCAAGGGGAGATGAGAGGATAGGCCAACTYGAGGAGGGGAATGTACACCCATATCATCCTTCGAAATTTTCAGGGGAAGAAGTTGAACAAGACTGGGGTGGGGAAGTCRTGTCCGACTTACCAAGATCCAACTCTTCTTGTCTGATGACGACACCAAGGACTGATTAATTTTGTAATTACATGCTTGAATCCTATGATATTTCCCCGATGTTGGAAGACATAGGYGAGGAGGTGCCACAATTGACATAAGGACTASGTTGGTCCCCCCTAGGATCCAAGCCCGAGGAATGGAGGTATGCAGAGGGATATTCCTTCCTCTTCATGAGGGTGACACCACCTCCCCTCAAGGGGCACTGGGAAACCAAGTGTCTRTATGTATGGAACCTCCTACAACAGAATGAGACACCCYTGTAGTCTAGAATTTGTATCACCTTGCCATATGGACAGTGAATCTTGAGCTCTTCRRATAAGCCTTTCCTTAGGTCTAGTTTCGCCAAAACTTGAGCTATTGTATTTATCCCCGTGGACTGGAAACTCATATTCACATCCAAGAATTCCACTAAAGTGTTGTCAATCTGCTGGAACTTGTCCCATTGCCAAAGGTCAGTAGGAAACCCCAGGAGTCGAATCCAAATGGGTTCCGCTCCAACTCCTTACTCCTTTGCATGAAATAGGGGTGTCCATTTCTTCAATAGTATAGGAAAGGAGTCTATGGACCAATGTGTTTCTAAAACCCAGTTTCCATCAACTTTATTTTCCATCTTAAAGGATAACCAACCCCTAGCTAGGATTTTCACGACCAGGGTGTAGGATATGCGTGACGACTAGACCTTCCTAGCCTAGTTGCTTAGAAAGGGAATCTCGAATATGCATCCTATGACTTTGCCTAAAATCTCCCTTTCCACCATCTCCACCACCTCCTTCATATCCACTTCAACCCCCAAAACCATGCACATCGCTTCCCTATGATATTTTATGCACTTTCCCTTTCTCTTGGAACCGACTCTTTTTAGAGAAGGGGCCATTGCCTGATTTCCCAATCGAGAAACCCTAGCAAGTCCTTCCTATGATGGAGGAGGGGGAGGGGTGAGGTTTAATCCCACACCATCCCTGCAATCAACCACCATGGCCAAACCCAGGAACCCTTGCCGAAAACCACCCCCTTCTTCTGCTAAGAAAATACTAGGGGAGAAGAACCAAA
The DNA here is from genome assembly GCA_000966675.3 of Picea glauca. NCBI lineage: Eukaryota > Viridiplantae > Streptophyta > Pinopsida > Pinales > Pinaceae > Picea > Picea glauca. The sequence continues at coordinate 25,302 of JZKD02S1734757.1, forward strand.
AGAGTCTGATTTAGTGCCCAAGGAAACAACGAAACCCTAACCAAGTTGGAAAAGAAAAGATTCTAATGCCGCCAACCCTTTAGTATTCAAGCTAGGTCTAGTATCTCCAAAAACCAATCCAACATTCTCCCCTGAGGAAAGACCAAGCCCAAAACCTTTGTCATTCCTTCCAAATAGTCCAAAGGGAAACCCAACCCAAAAGAAGCACCAAATTTCACCAAATCCATAATTTTTGAGCCAGAAAACTCAAGATCTCCCTAGACCAGGCCTGTCTCCATCCCTTTTGACAAAGGACAGAGGTTAGAAGATGATATATCCTGCATAGGATTCTCTAGGGGGAGTGAGGCATAGATGTCAATTTCAGACAACTCCTCGATCCCTCCATCTGGACCAAATTTTGCAACTGGCACAACAAAAATGCCTGAATATTCCTCTGAATCCATAGAATAATCCATTGCTTCTTCTTCCAGCTCCATCGCACAAAAAACAATATGCTAAAAAATGGAAAGAATAAAGTAGCAAACTCTTGAATTATCCTCCCGCGACCCCATTGACACCATCAACACAAATCTTCCAACTGAATCTCGTAAATGTAACTCCAGACTCATTAATATATATATATATATCAATTTATAATAATTAAAATTTAAAGGTTAATAAAGTTATTTTGAACTCTATAATGATGAATATGTGTTTCGAGTCAAGTTCAAAATAATTTTGAATTAAAGTTAAGTTAAGATGATTCTAAATGGATATGATCAGTTAAACCAATTATTTTATTGTATGAAAAAAATCGTGAATGCTAAAAATTAATATTATGTAACTAAAATTGATTGGGAATTTAATATGCTTTTTCTTTACATATTTCAAGGTGTATTTCACTTTCATAGGAGGTTCAATCCAAAATGGATCCAAAGAATAAACAACAAATAGGATAATACTTACTTAGTACACACAAGCATTTGAGATAATACTTAATATATATAACCATTTGACGAAAATTGAAAATCAAAAAAAGGAAAAAAATGAATGAGTAAATGGACAAAATAGGAAATAATATTGATGGGAATGGGAAATGAATGGACAAGGACGCTTGGTATTCCACTTATCCCAACATTGTTAATAAATAGAACAAGTAAGACACAAGAACTTGGGAGAAAATGATTTAAGTCGCTTTATACATATGCATTCATCTCATGATATCAATATATAGTACATTTATTTGACCACTTCTAGATCTCACTAAAAACTCATTAGTGGATAATGACAACACCTCATTGGTAGATAAGGATGAGGTTTGATTGTAGGCTTGGATATATGATTTTGTGTATGTGGAATTTGATTCACTGCATGTTGCCGCACCATTGATAGGTTTCTGTCAGTGAACTCTTGAAATTTAGGTTCACATGTAGCTTCAGTTTCATTGTTGTGTTGATCATGTGCTAACTATTGATTGGAATCCAGAATTTGAAATTAATGGACATCAAATTTCAATAAAGGACTGTTTTGAACAAAGACTAGTTCATAATGTTGTAGAATTTGTTGATTCATGAGTTGTATTTCATCATGTTGAAGTTGTGACTTAGTTTGAAGAAGTTCAACTTTGGCTTGCGAAACTTGCAAACAAGTTAGGACATATTGAAGAGTTCCTTTATTGATTATGATTGTGTTGTTCTCAATGGTCAATATTAGAGTGTTCAATAACTCTAATAATTATTGAATTCAAACCATTTAAAAGAATGAAATAGGCCTCCTTGTGCAAGTAGGTCTTGGTATAAAAGTGTGATTGAATCGGAAAAAAAAAGGAGAGATTCTTGCAAATCCACCCTTAGACAATAAGATCCAACAATTTCAATTTAGGCTCAGAAATTGGAGGGTATCAGTTTCAATCGAGAATGCACCCAACAATTAAATGCAATTCAATTTTGATTTGATTTGACACTTACAAAAAACTATTGCAAGTACCAAATGTTGAAGTAATGTTGGGTATTAATGTTGATGTAGATTTGTCATTGAAAATTTACATGATTGATAACTTGATTGCTTGAATATGCTTTGTAGATTCTTGATTTCATGTACTTGATTGACATTAATTGTATGTGATTGAATTTCATTAAGTTTTCTTTTTACTCCATGTGTGTATGGTTGATGTAATTTTCAAGTGTGAATTCAATGTGTCAAAAATAGGCACAAGTCACCATTAGGAAATCAAATAAGTTATCCACCATACATGAGTGGAAATGTCCTTAGACATCCTTATTCTAATTTCAAGACACGTCTAGGAAAAGTGTCACTGAAAGAAATTTGTATTAATACTTCATACAACTAGATCTTTCAACCTAAGAGGACAACACATGATTCTCTTTTCAATGAGAGTTCATCCTTTGTATTCTTTCAAAAAAGACATAAATCTCCACCTTCTTTACAAAAAAATTCCATATTTAATTTTGATAACATGGAACGGTTTTTCAAGATTATGATAACTCTTTATATATATAATCCTTATGTGCCCCATCAATATCTTGATTTGTAAGTTTCTTCCTTTTTAAGTTCATCAATATCAATATTTTGATATCAAGCATTGATTTGTAGCTTGTAAGTTTCCAATTTTGGAATGGCCTCCATTGAAAAACATCTCATGGAAAACAAGTAAACACAAGAATTCACCTACTCTTGCAACATAGGAACCATATCATTTGTTAATAGGTCATGGAAACCATTTTAAATATATATAAAGGAATATTCATGTAGATATAGCAAGTGGAATAAATAATTTGCAGATGCCAAAAACTGAAATCATGTTACCTCCTTTTCTCATGGGTGCACAGTGGTTGTTGGGTGCTCTCACTTTCCAGCTAATGAGTTAAGATAGATTTGTGACTAATGGTGGGTTGTTTGAAGATATTGTTGATGCATGGCCTAAAGATCGTTGGATTTAGATTGTTGGTTTCTATGGATGTTGATCTAGATAAATATGTGCAAAGAATGGGTGTGGTGCAATATTTTTATTGAAGAAACATTGAAATGTCATCGAACTCTCAAATCAAATGAAGGAAATGTATCGATGAAATTAAATTTGAAAGAAAATGGAGCTGAATAACTTTTTGAATGAACCAAATATATTTCATACTTCAATGAACCAAATTTTTGTTGTGTAATGAACCAAATATCTATAGTGTGTAGATGTACATGGAAATGATGTGAACATTACTTGAAAACACCATTGAATTATAGAATTCTTTTTTTCCGCATGTGGTATTCAAATAATTTGCACATGGAGAGAGAATGATTATGCAATTATTATCACCTATTGAATCTAACTCTCTCACAAGATTTAAGAAGAAGATCGGAAGATGGTATCTTTGATCTAGAATAACATGGATTTGTTGAGGGTTTTGGGAAACTACATATCTCAGATATACAAAACATAATTCACAAATCCATCAAAGGTGTGCACATTAGCATTCACCAAATATTCTAGAAATCTGAGGAAGTTAGAGGCATCCAAATCCATTAAAGGACTCAACATAATTCACAAATCCATTAAAGGTGTGCACATTAACATTCACTAAATATTCTAGAAATCTGAGGAAGTTAGAGGCATCCCAATCCATTAAAGGACTCATTAGAGGGATCCCAAATATTCTAGAAAATACACATTTAGCATCACCATTTGAATTTGGTTTTCTCATTTGAGCTTCTAAAGTAAAATCTTTGTCTCCACTATGATTTATTGTCTTGATGTGTCATTTGTGTTATGACATTATGGTTATTAGCTATGGCTATGTTTTACTGAATTGTTGTGAGAATATTATTGTATTATGGTTAATTCTTGCTTGAAATTACTTATAGTTGATTGATTTCATAAACTACAATAGCAATGAACCTTAGATAATCCATTTATTGTGTTCAATGTCATTGAAAGTTGTAATAATAGGGTTACTACAAATTTTCCATCTCAATTTATATTCTCAATAACTTGTAATTATAAACTCATTTCTTTTCTAGGTGGTTGGGCACTTAATCTGGTTGTATGCACTAAGTGTAGGGTGTTCTTATTATTTGAGGAGTGAGTTTTCCCACCAGAACTTCAATCAATCCATCCAATAGTTTATCAAAGGTTGGAATTACAATGGAGGTAGGTTCTATTAAAATGGTTAAGCCAAATCATATTTCCACCTCCTCAATGTTCAATGTTGAKTTTATAACATGCAACCATCAACCATTGCATTGGTTTAATTGGRAGGTAGGTTCTATTAAAATGGTTAAGCCAAATCATATTTCCACCTCCTYAATGTTCAATGTTGAGTTTATAGCATGCAACCATMAACCATTGCATTGGTTTAATTGGGAGTCAAAGAATTCATTRTTTCATCAATGTGTTTGGCTTGTTGCATGGACAAGGAAAAATACTCCCCTKTGTAATTTTTATTTTTWTTTTTATCTACTTATTGTCTTATGTGCCAGAAAAGAGGGAGGAGTGTGATGTGGTTATGTATGATAGAACTYGAATAAAATTACATAAAGATAAKTGATTGGYTATGCCAATGTTGGGTTGAGTCTAGTAGCARCWACAACATTTTCCATTTATCTTGAATGCTCTACTTTATTCAACTACACTCACCATTAAATTTGATTATCCATACATGAAATTTACATAGTGATAATGCCTTTATATGAAATCMTTATTCATGGAAAGGCATGTAAAAAAWATATTTATATTCAACTACACTCACCATTAAATGTGGTTATCCATACATGAAATTTACATAGTTTAAATAGTGATACTGCCTTAATATGAAATCATTGTTCATGGAAAGGCATGTAAAAAAAATATTAATATTCATGTCACTCCCTAGAAGGAACAATACATGATAGGCATGGTGTCTAACAAGAGTGCTAGCATGTTCTCTTTTATCTTGTCATAAATAGATTAGGACATTTAAATTGTTTCTCTGCATTTGTAAGGTCTCACCTTACCTACCATCAAAACATCAAGAATCTAAACTCAATATAGGAATGTTTTATTTATTTATTTATTTCATTTAACCAAATTCTAAGTAAATTCAATGTAACTATAACCATGTCTATATATATGAAGCTATGTACATAAACCACATAAACATTAGTGTGTAATCCCTTGGTCCTAGAGATTAATCGAATTTGATACCATATGTAGGGTCCCACTTTACCTACCATCAAAACATAAAGAAGATAAACTCGATATAGGAATTTATTTTTATTATTATTTAATTTAACCAAACTCTAAATAAATTCATCTATCATATGAAATTATAACCATGTTTATATATATAGCTAGGTACATAAATAATATAGTCTTAAACAATCACTATATCCATTCAAGTCAATCATGAGAATATTTCTTCGTGCAAACATGTACAAAATAAAATGCAACCATAAGCTTTAATTCAAAATATGTAAATACCCTTGGATGGGGTGTTACATGTCCAAGTGATTTAATGAGGGTGGTTGGGAGGATTGAGGTCTTTGGTCACCACGTTCAATGCACCATGGTCATCACCTTTTGCTTCTTAATGCTCGTCCCTTGAAATTCCTCACACATTCACTCTAGTGTGTACTTCCTCCTGTTGGTTCTAGGTGTTAATCCTATTGCGAACTTAATGGAGTTGGTCTATATGCCTAGTTTGTCAAGTCACAACATGTGTGAGTCTGGCCTCTGTGTTAAGTGATGGGAACTTTCTCTTATGGATCTCCATGATTCATATGAATTCATTACCTCCTCTCTTAATATTGGTAGCCACAACCTCCAGATTGGCACTCTCTTTTGGCTTTTGGTGCATTGTTATCAACATCACATCTTATCCCTCCGCCTCCTAGTTATGTCGACTCTGTGTGTGCATTCAAAGCGCAAACATCAATAATGTCGTGAACCCAAATTTTTCAGTGCTCATGCTTCCTCCTCTTCCTTTTCTTCCTCTGGTGTGCAGTCCAGGTCCTTTCTCTTACCCCTTGGTATGCCCTGTGGATTGGTTTGATAGTTAGGTAATCTCATTGAGTTTTGCTCCAGGTTCAGTTTCGAATGCTCTGTCCTCTTCTAGACCTTCTTTCTTCCCCTCCACTCCTAGGGTATTTTCTCCTCCTATGTTCCAACAACACAACTGCAACACCTGTGGAGGTTTGTCGCGCCTCTTAGATTTCGTGGAAACTCTACAAAGCCTAGTCTTTGACATACAATGAGATGTGGACTTCTCTCCTTAGAACCCACGAGTTGTAATAGCTCACATACAATACCCAGATACAACATTAGAGAGATAATAGTCAAGTTAAGGAATATAATCCTCTCTTCCTTCCAACACCACTTAGATCTTACTCAACCAAGCAAATCTAACCTAGATATCTAGTTTAGAGACCCCAAAGTCATTTCAGAAACATTTGGTTAATATCTACCTTTCTTCCCCTCATACCATGGGGTCCTTCTATATTTATTGGCATTGCGAGGAGTGACACCTCACCCTTTCATGCAATGTTTTTTTTTAAATTGAAATATTTTGTATTATTCACCACCCGAGATGGCAATCCCACATTTTTTATTTTTATTTTTAGCTAAATAATTAATTATCCTAATATTCACCACCCCATGTGTCATTTTTGGGTAATTTCTTATTATTAATTTTTCAAAATTAAATATTTCACTTTTTTATCAAAAAAATATTAAAGTTGAAATCCCCTCAAAGTGGGTAAATTTGGAATTAATTTAATATAAGGTTTAACCTAGGTTGGCTTACCTAGTTGATTTATGCCCCTGAGTGATGATTTTTTGTTGGAGAATAGGGGTTCTGCACCCCTATTGTATACCTCTCCATACTTAATAGGACTCCATGTCCTTTCCTTGTACTTAGGACTTCTCGTCCTAGTAGATTCAAGACTCCATGCCTTGATCTATTCCATAGATCCAAAACTCCATGTCTTGATCTTTCAAACATTTAGGACTCTGTTCCCTAATCTTTTTCACATATCCAAGACTCCACATCTTTATATTCCATGGATTTAGTACTCTCTGCCCTAACCACCATGGTGTCTCATCTTTTTTTCTCAAAACTCCATGTTTCCTTCAAGGTACTAGTTGTGATATCATACCCATCTAATGGTCTTGTTGGCAAGGTCTTGTTTCCCTAGACCTGCACACATTATAACTGCATAGATTAATATCATAAATTTAAAATTCAAAATGAATTGACTTAATCACATTTTACCCAAATGTGTACATGACCTCCATAATCATTTTTTATCTGAGCATCCTTGTTGACAAGTAACTAAGGCCAAATCCTATTCATTACAAGGTTAAACATACATAATCATGTAAATCATGTATCATTGAATAGATCATAATCAGCTATTTGTTCCACACAAAAATGATCATCCGTTTCACAATCATATATCCTAATCCATGTCACTTATCAGATGTAGGAAAGAAACATACATATAACATGTTGTTAATCAAAATTGATATGACACATAGTTAGACATATAAGCACACATAAGCAAAGATGAAATCATGTATATGATATGTGCATATATACTAGTGTTCACAAGTCAAGTGACCCAACCAGGTTCATATAATATAAGTCCGGCATACATAATCCATCAAAAATCACCCTCTTAGGGTGTCACAAAACTATACTAGCCAATATGGGACACTAGATACTCCCCCTCTTGGGCTAAACTTGGACTGAAAGTTAATTAAACAAAAAATAAAATTTCATATGAATATTAGATGTGTCCTCCCATGTAGTGGAACTAGGACTATATAGGTCCCATTGGACCTTTACTTGGTTGACCAGGCAACACCTGAGTTGTTGAGTGTGATGGTCCAATATACAAGTTGGATCTACCTTCAGAGCCCCCTTGTCCATTACCTGCAAATGATGCCAATCTAAAATATGAGAAGTATCTTGAGCATATTTACGCAATACTGAAACATGAAACAAATCATACATGTGATGAAGATATGGCGGCATAGCAAGACGATATGCCACATATCCAATCTTTTATAATATCTCAAAAGGCCCCCAAAAAATGAGGATACAGTTTAGATCCTTTTCTAAATATAATGGAGCTTTTTTGAGGTTTTACTCAAAGAAAAAAAAATCCCCCCTCTTCATAACTACAGTCCATTCTATGTATATCAACGTGGCTCTTCTATCTATCATATGCCTCCTTCAATCTTTTTGTTATATGAGATACTTGTTCTTCCATTTCCTGAAGCATTCTAGGTCCTACTAAGATTCTATCTTCCAGTTTGTCCCAACTTAGGGGTGTTCTACAAGGTCTTCCATATAACAAATCATAAGGTGCCATACTGAGAGAGCGACGATAACTATTATTTTATGCAAATTCCACAAGAGGAATATATTCTTCCCACTTGGTTTGTTTATCTATCACATATATTCGAAGCATAATTTCTAAGAATTGATTCAATATTTCAGTTTGACCGTATGTTTTTGAATGATAAGTTGTACTGAAATTGAGTTTGAAGGGTTGCATGAAAACTAGTCCAAAATATGCCTATGAAAATTGATTCCCTTTTTGATATGATTTTCATAGGAAAACCATGAACTCTAACAATATCCTTGATAAATACCCATGCTATCTCAAGAGATTTGTAAGTATCTCTAACAAGTATAAACTTATCACTCTTAGTAAGTTTATTCACCACCACCAAAATTGAGTTGTGCCTCCTCACTATTTTAGGTAATCCAACAATAAAATCCATAGATATTTTCCCCCATTTGGACTTTGGAATGCTATGCATTTGCAACAATCCTACTGGATGATTGTGCTCTGCCTTGACTAGCTAGAATTCCAAACACTTTGCCATAAATAGAGCTATATCCTTCTTCATGCTAGTCCAAAAGAAATTTTTCTTTAGATTTGCATGTTGAGTCATAGAAATTCCATATGTTGCCACCCTTTCCCCCTTACTTTTAATCCTTTTCACTTCCTCGTGACCTTGTATTAATCCTTTTTAATGCTTATTTGTGGGATTTTTGTTTAAAGTGTTTTCCATTTATTTTCTTAGTATTTTGTTGAATTATGATTAACATTTGGAAGAATTGGCATATTTCATATTTACTTATGAATAATGAGTCAATTTGGAAACTACTTTAGATCCATGTCTTGCAAATGCGGGAGTCGACCACTGCCAACCATGAAGCTACTTTGGAAAAATATATTCAAGAACGAATTATGGTTTTAATTGTATATAATGGATTATTATAAAACTCATTTGTATAAATCCATTATTCTACATGTCTCATATATTCCAAATTAATTTGGGTAGCTACAATTTATTTGTTGGCTATTTCAAATTATGGTTTTAAATTGTTTAGAGATAAAGATGACAAATTGGTGGTGGATATGAGTACATATTTGATTCTTCTAGAATATTTGGAGATCCATCAAATATATTATGTATCCAAGAAGTCAAACATCATTAAACTTCATTTGGGATATATTTTGGGCTTGTTGTTATAAGCCACATCTCATAATTCTAATTTAAATTTTCAAAGGTATCCTAAATCCAATGGGAGTTATCAAAGAGTTGGTTTGAGATCCTAATTATTAGGAAATTGTTGAAACTACTTGAGGATATTTTGGATCTACATTTATTGTTTGTTTCAAGCAAGTTCATGTATAAATAAGAGTGTCTTATGCATTCTAAAGGAGGACTCTTGGAGAATATGTCCAGATTATGACGTAATAGAATAAAGTTCTTGGAATTTCTCTTCACATAATTTGTCATTCTTTAGTTCTATGTGTTGATTTAGTTTACAATGTTGTAGAGTAGTTTACTACCTTGTTCTTGAGAGAATTGAGTTCACTCCAAATATATCATGGTAGTCTTTTATTTCATATGTTTTCATTTAATTTTACAATTTGATTTCATGAACAATGTATTTTCTTTATGCAATTGTGTTTCTTTTTTATCAATGCTTGCTAACAATAGGAGTAATGATTCATGGAAAGAAAAAGCCTCATCCATATCAAAAGATAAATTGGTGACTAGAAGTTCTTAGTAAGCATGGTGGTTTTCAAATACGTGGCCATTGCTAAGATTGAATTAGTTTGCTTTGATTCTTTGTTGAGTGGTGTGTTTCTTTTTTCACAATTCAATTTTCATTTCTTAGAAAGCATATTAGATAAATCAATGCAATATATGAAATTGTAGACTGCATATACAGTGCACGACATCTCGAAAGCATTTGGACCTCAGGTCGATAATTAATGTTTGAACTCTATAAGTACTAAGGTGAATATTTATGCCAACATTTTGGCATCGTTTCTAGGGAGATGTCAAGGGTGCAACACTATATTTTGTATCAATTTTAGTTGACACAAGGTATCGAGATATCTAGGGTAATTGTTGTACTAAAACCTTTCAGGCATCCCATACATAGTGTTTGCATTTTTTTTTAAAGTTAGAAGCATGTGGTTTTCTTGATTCAAATTAGAATATTTTTGTGGTGCAATAAGTGCCACCCATACTACTAATCTCTCTTTTGCAGGAATTTTGCAAGAGGAAGAAGACTTGGTGAATGAAGTTTCTATTGAAGAATTCAAGGGGAAGTCACTGAAGAAGGTCGCCACTACAAAATTTTCAAAAGAGGTATGTAATACATCATACTATTCATGAAAATACTTCCCATAGCATTAAAATACAATTTTTGAATTTCTAAGTATGCACATCAAAATTGCCTACAAAAATCTATTCATATCTTGCAAACTCTTCATTTTTGGGGATCTGCTACAAAACACATGTGTATGAAAATTCAGGAATTGTATGCTTTAAATTTTTGGTATTTATATGTATTCCATTGAAAATTGTACCACTACAAAAATTCATGCAGATCTAAACCATCATATTTGATAAATTGGTTGTTGTGGGACGTTGACTTGTTGGATTTACTGAAAAACACCGTTGGGACAATCATGCTTTGAGAGATCATATGGGCATATTTTAAAAACCTATTTCTATACCAAATATCCATTGAAATATGGTTTCTAATCCAATTTAGATCACTCAATTTGGATCTCAAACAAAAAACTTATGACCAAAACAATGACTGGACTTAGAGTAGGCAGCTCAAGAACAAAGTTGGGACAATAAATTTTTTGGTACCTAATTGGATGAATTTTTCAAATATTTTCTATAGAATATTCTCCTATTAATCTATTTTAGAGCATAATTTGAATCATTCCATTTTGATATCGTACAAAAATGTTATGCCCAAAATACTAATTGCCTATCCTAAATCAACACTCCTAAAACTATGTTTCCTAGGTTAGTCCTTGGCATATTTGATCCATCAATTATTCTTGTATTCACAATCTATTTATATTGGAGGTAACTACATGAACCTGATTTCATATCCAATTGGAATCATGCCAATCCATGAACAAACAAAAAATTTGTACTCAAAATAGTGACTATTGGTCTATGCGGGAATTTTTAAACACTTATGTTATGCAGGGTGTTTCTTAGCATATTTGGAATATCATATTAAATCATTTTTAAAAATTGTTTATAATGAAAGTATTCCTATGAATTTATTTTCATTTAGCTTTGGAATCACTCAAATTGGACATGAAACAAAGAATTTTATCAATGAGATACTGTCAGGTAGTCTAAGACAACCACCACTCCTCAACAGGTACAAAATGAATTTTTCTTTGTTTATGTTTACTTGGATTTTTTTTATAAGAACTACTTGTCATTTTTTTGTATATGTCTTGGATGAAGAGATCCCATGCACCTCTCTTCTTGCATGATCTCATATTTTATTGTAGGCATGTGCTAGTTTTTTTTGCAGGTCTTGGGAAGATCAAAGAGGGTCCATCTATGTATGAGTGATTCTTGAAAACAAAATTTCATTCCAAATGGGCATGCCCTTCATACATCCAATAATGAATATCCACTTTGTCCAAAGTACCCTTGATGCATGGTCTTCGACTAAGTGCATTGGCCACTTTCGCCACTCTCTCTGCAACTGCTCCCTATGGAGTTGTGTAACTTCTCCTTCTGAGCTGATGCAACTGCTCCCTTTGGGACTCATACTATGTCTGCCACCTCCATTGGATCTATCACCATAGATGTGATACAGTGGGTTTGATTGACTATATCCACGATCATTGGAACTATTTCTGCTATTTGGTATGTTCTCGTCTTGGAGGGATACTGCTCCTAGAGACCTTTTGTCTCTGAGCATTAGGTCTAGCAATGTCTCTCCTTGAAATCATGTTGGAAGGTCTTTCCCTCCATGTCTGCCTTTTTTCATGAGCCAACTAGATCCCTCTTACACTGAATCAAATCGTGCTTGTCCAGTTTGCTCCCTCTGTGACTAAGGAAAAATCCATACCCCATCCCTCTTGACTGGTTGCCTCCTTTGTCATGAAACAAATGAATCCTCCCAAGAGGTCTCACATCTCCTAGAGGCCTCCTGCCTCTGAAGCTTCTGCCTGGCCTCCTCAAATCATGCATACTATCATCAAGATCAAAGGACAATAATTGCATACTATCAGTTAGGTCTGGATGCAATGTAGTTCCCAGGTGGATAATAGTTGCAGGTGATGAAAGTATCGTATGAGTTGCATTTAATCTTGGTGCAACCAACATTGGTGGTGGTCCTCCATACAACCTAAATGTAGTGAGTGTAGTCAGGACCAGTGCAAATATTCTTGGCATAGTCAAACTATTTTTTCTCATCTAATCACACATCCACTGCCTGTGATGAGGTCCAACCATTGTCGCTTCCCCATAATATGTTCTCTCCAAAGTGGTTGTCTGAGTGTTAGAGGAGAGAGTCACCCCTTCTCTGTCTTTCATAATTACATGCATAATTTGGAAGTTTGTGATCCCACTAAATAGGACCAAGTCCCACCGCATTTCATGTTTCATTGTGTGGAACCAAAAATCCATCCATAAACACGATAATAGAATTCATGTCTCCAACATTCACTGATGATATTCCCATCATCGTAATGAGAATGCAAATGCAAGTGTTGAAGCAACTCTTCAACAATGTGGTTATCCCCATGAGTATTGTGAATCACATGTGTTGCTACATATAGTTTCTACTTCTTTCTTCTTTTAGATGATTCTAATAATACTAACTTGCTTCTGTTGCTTTGTGTGTGTGTGTGTGTGTATATATATATATATAATCAACTCTCTGGACAAAGCTATGGTTAGTTATATCTGGAAGATGTTATCGTTTTATATATTTGTACCATTGTGTATAACTAACTGAGGTTGTGTGGGTATATATAACCTACATGTCGATATATATAGCCTATAGGATGCTTATTAGAGACGACCAGCTCGGTGGTCCTCGCATGCAATCAAGTCCTATGTACTTTCTACAAACATAGATGATTGCTCAACGATTTGTCATCTTCACTTTTCCTCATTTCTAAAAACATCGATAGCATAGTTCTCCTATGCCTAAATGTACATTCTAAAGATTCACAATTGATTTCATCAACTGAGTTGATTTATGGTGATTTCTTTTCTAGTTTCCAATTCCATAGTTATATACTTTGCCTCTGGTTTTTACAAAAGATGAACAAGCACTGACATTTGTCAATATCACCGCGAAACTCATGTCAATTCTAAATTGCATGAAGTATATGCAAAATTGTGTGAATCAATTGTCTTTCAATAAAATGGTGTTAATTAAGGAATTAAAGTGTGTTTCCATATTTGACACCGTAATTTCCTTGATATCCAGGCAAGATATCAAGACACCATCAACATCCCTCGAGATTTCTTCGTAATACAATTATTACTGGTTGTTATTAATAAAATGGGTGTAGGCTCTCTTAATAATATAGTCCCCAATCACTACTGCAATATGGAGTATGAAAGATGATTTGAATCCTCACACTCACAGGGGTTCCACAACTGATCCCTAAAGTGTTTATGCACTGGTACATTCACTAGCTTCCTGCAAAGATCGTTCTATGCAGCATATGCATCCATCTATATATATGCACATTGCTTACTGCACTATACACATCCTTCTCTATATATTCCCGTAGCCTCTAATTTTTACGCACATTCCAAAACTCTTCACAAAACACAAACTATCTCTCATTTCCCTAGACCCTCCATGAGGGAGTCAAACCCAGTCATGCTTTGATACCATGTTGATTTTTCTAAATGAGATGATATTGTATATTCAAATGATGTTATTACAATGATGAATTGTTTCATATATATAGAACATATGGTGACCATATATATGTATTTATACTAAAATACTTATTTATTATATATATTTATACTAAACTACTTT
>JZKD02S1734757.1:81521-102544 GCA_000966675.3 Picea glauca
GGAAGATAATCAGGCTCCACAACCAACAGTTAATCCAAGCAATGGGTAAAGATGTGTGTAACACCCTTTTGAGACATTAACCTAATACAAAGCACAAGCCTTACTAGAATGCAAACAAATTATTTTAATATATAAATAAATACTAGATATCATATCATAAATATATGCATAATAATCATTCAATGATATTCAAGACCATGTAAACACAATTCTTACATTCAATTTCATGATCTTAGAAGAAAAGTCTCAATGCAATATAATTAATACAATATGTTGATGAGAAGTTTAGTTTTCTCAAATGCGTAATCAACAACACAAATTCCAGCCCACAATGACTCGGTCTCAATTGGTCATCCACTGGTCTTGTGCTAATGTTTATGACAGTATCACAAATATTCTCTATAGGACACAGTCCCTTAATTAAGGAAACAAAACCTTTTTCAAATACCTAAAACTTCCTCAAATATAAATAATGTGATAGATGAAAGAAATTCATCTACAACTCAATAAGGCTCCATCTATATTGTTGGTCCTTTACATTGATATGCTCAATAGCAAGAAATATATAATATTCTAGAAAAAAATCAATCCATAATAAATTCAATAAATATTTCCAACACAACCAAAATCCTCTTCAAGTACTAAATAAGGCTTGGATCAAATGCAAATGGAATTCAATGGTATATTAAGAAATATTCAACACATTTTAAATGCATATAATTATCACATTCCCTACTAGGTGAAAAATGTAGAAAAAATTCCTTGAAAACCCAAAATCTAAGCTAAGAAGTAGCATATAAGCCACTGCAAGATGTAACCATTAGTTTCTTAAATGATAGTCATGGTTGAACTGCTAGTTTCCCCAAGGAAGGTCATGATTGAATCTATCTATACAAAAAAAAAAACTCTCTCTCTATGTGTGTGTGTGTGTGTGTGTGTGTGTGTGTGTGTGTGTATGTATGGATTCCAAAGAAAATAATAATTGCATCCTCCCAAGTAAATGAACTGGGATTGTAATTATCGCACTAGACCTTTTGATCTAGATTATATATAGAATGAAATGAAAGGAAGGAATATGAATGGAAATGCACACATAGAAACATTGTAGAGAGCATAGTAATATAGTGAAACCCAAATTCTATTAATGAATGAAATGGGAAAAGATTGTAAACCACAAAGTAATACAAACCAGCTAGAATGGTGGTAACTTATCTATGAAGACAAAGATATCGGCTACACTAATTCACAAGATGATCTTACAATGGGATGAAAATGGAATTTTAACATAAATTGCTAAACCATAAGAGGAAAAAAACATAAGTATCCAAAACCTTGACCCTAGGAGATGAAGTTACAAAAGGATTATGGGCCCCAAGGTGGTTAGTTGACATGTCAACTTCCCGAGGGCACAAATTTTGCATACAATATCCATTTGGGGTGCACATTATCTTGTTGAAAATATATAATTAAGAAGTACAATTGTAAGTAGGAATGGGTAGGCCATGGCAACCCTAGGCCCTTGAATGGCCAAAAAACATCATTTAAGGGCTCAAAACAACCCTATAAGTTTAGGACTTGAAAAATCATAGATAAAAAACCTACTAAGATGGAGAACCATGTTGAGTCAGTGGAAGAGGTGGGTGGTCACTAATGTCCGCTTGGATTATTTCTTCCCCCTCAGTAATAAATGCTCCCCATTGTGTCAAGTCCCCTCATTATATGGGGAAGATTTTGCTAAATTTTATTGTTGGTGAGCCACTTGCCTTGGTGAAGAATTTGTCCTAATTTGATAACCTGATAGTGTTGTATGTTCTATTGGTGGGTTCCCTTTGTCTAGGTGTCCATGATCCAATCCATTATAGCATGATCAATGCAGTCATGATTGATTTATGTAGGGTCAAAATGCTCAACCACCTCCAAGGTGTCCAATAGGGGTGAAAAATATGGTCAAAGTAGCTCCACATTCAATACTAGGTGCAATAAAAGGAAAGGGGAAATATTGAATTCAAAATCATTCTCAATCATATCCTCCATGATGATGTAATTCCCATATTAGAGTGGTTTAAGCTTCCTAATTTGACAACCTGATAGAGTTGTATGTTTTATTGGTGGGTTCCCTTTGTCTAGGTGTCCATGATCCAATCCATTATAGCATGATCAATGCAGTCATGATTGATTTATGTAGGGCCAAAATGCTCAACCACCTCCAAGGTGTCCAATAGGGGCAAAAAATATGGTCAAAGTAGCTCCACATTCAATAATAGGTGCAATAAAAGGAAAGGGGAAATACTCAATTCAAAATCATTCTCAACCATATCCTTCATGATGATGTAATTCCCATATTAGAGTGGTTTAAGCTTCCTATGGGGGCCTATGAGTTGTTACTTCTACAAATGAAACCACGCCTTATCACCAACCTGAAACTTGTATGGAACTTGATGTTGGTCATGTCGGTGCTTGTACTTGTCATTGGCTTTCTACAAGATATCAAGAACCTGTTGTTGGATGTGATGGATCCAGTCAACAAATTTTTTTTCTATGACTTCCTCAGTCTAAGCATGGGAGGACTCTACCTATGAAAATACAATGGGAAGAGCTACATCAATGGGGGCCATGGTTGGAATCTTAACCACACTTGAAAAGGGTTGTGACCAATAGAGTTGTGGAGGGATATGTTGTAGTTATGTTGAACATATGGAAGGCTCTCATCACATCTACATGGATGCTTGGAATTGTACATGTGTAGGATATGCATAATCATCCTATTGACCACTTCTATTTGTTCATCTATTTAGGGGTGGAAGGTAGTCGATTTGTTCAGCTCTATGTCCATCAAAGACCATAGGATGGACCAAAAGGTGTTGAGGAACCTACTATCTCGATGTGAAACAATGTTCCATGGTAGCCCAAAATGAACTTAAAAATACTCAAAGAATATCTTAGCAGTGGCTTTGACTATGATACTCTTCGTACATGGTGCCAAAATGGCCATCTTAGAGAATCGATCGAAAACCACAAAGACACAATTGTAACCATGCTTGGTGGAGGGAAAAAATGACATGTAATACATGGAGACTGACTCCCAAGGATTTTTGGGGGTATGTAGAGGAGTGTACAACCCCTGATTCTTCATGGTAGGTTTAGCAATGGCATAGGTAGTGCATGATCTAATATACATGATGACGTCCTATCAGAGTTTTGGCCAGTAGAAATACTTCTGAAGTATTTATACTATCATCTCCACACCAAAGTGCTCTTCCACCTAACTATAATTTTCCTCCCAAATTATATTTGCACACTCACTTGAAGGAACACAAAGATGGACCAGATAGCACAAAAATGCATCCTTGAGGTAAAATTCTAGAACTTGTTTACTTGTGCCCAATGCTTGATATGTAGCAGTGAATTAAAGGTCATTGTCATACAACTAAGGCCACATGAAGGCTTCATGCCCATTGGAGTTAAGAATTATGGTTAGTGCCACAACTGGGGGATGACTGAGGAAGTCTGCAACATGGTTTATGTTTCCCTTCTTGTACTTAATTTTTAGATGGAATTGTTGCAAGTACGTGGACCACTTATGATGGTGATCATTCTATAACTTTCCCTATGTTTGCATGAATTGGAGAGGCTTATGATAAGTGTGGATGATTATTTCCTTTCCCAAAATATAACTCTTCCATTGTCGGAATGCCTGCACAGTGGAGTGCTTCTACTTGTCATAGGTGGTATACCTGGGAACAATATAAAAGAGTGTCTCGATGTGATAGGACATTGGATTTCCATGTTGAATGAGGATTGCACCAATAGCATAGTTAAAGGCATCTATCTCAATATTGAGTGGTTGTTATAGGTATAGTAGAGTGAGGACTAATGTCGAGTAGATGATCCAAGTGGACATCGGTGTCCACCCACATCTTCCACTAACTCAACATGGTTCATCATCTAGGAAGTCTTGTTACGATTTTATGAGATTTTTTGGGTCCTAAACTTCCAAGTTCATTTTGAGGCCCTTAACAATATTTTTAAACAAGAGATGTGGGTTTATATTTACCTTTGAAAAAGCAAGTCGAGATTGTTTTACTGTTGTCTATAATTTTTTATTGTTGTCCTCATTTAGAGATTTCCAAAAAGATACTATGTGTGCCAAAGAGAGATTGTATGCAAAATTTGTGTTCCCATAAAGTTGATGTAGAAACTAACACCCAAAAATACCTTTTGGCATTTCAAAACACCTTTTTTAACTTCACTTTCTAGGTTTATGGTTTTGGACCTTTAGGGTTCTTAATTTATGTTAAAAGGCCACCCTTTGAACCTATTGTATTATATTTTTGTGAATGAGCGTAGCCACCATCTCTCTCTCTCTTCAGAGATAAACTAGCACCATTCTAGTCAGTTTGTGTTCTACAATATTCTATTATTTTATTCATTAATGGATGTTGGGTTTTCACTGTATTATTATGCTCTCTTCTATATCCATGTGTGTGTTTCATTTTTCTCTATATATAATTTGGATCAGTAGAGGTGGTTTTTCATATCCTCAAATTATTTTTGTTGTGACTTAGAGCAGGGAAACTTGGCTTTATCTCCACCCTTGGTCACTTGGCCTAAGGGCCAAGCAATATGAAAGAACCCCAACATGAAACTATGGTGGAAGTTGGAAAGGCCCAAGAAGTTGTGGAGCTCTATTAGAGTCATCAAGGCTAACTAATCACAAATGAATTGGATCTTGGTTGGGTCCACATGCACCCCATGTTCATCAATGATGTATCTTAGATATTGAATTCTCTACATGTCAAATAATCATTTCTCCAAATTAGTATATAACTTGTGTTGTTGAATAATACATAGGATCTACTAAATGTGTTGCAAATGCTCTTCCCATTTTTTGTTGAATATCATGACTTCATCCAAATATATGACCACAAAAGAGTTTTTGAACGGCCACAAGATATCGTCCATCATCCTCATGAATGTTATCGGGGCCTTCTTTAGACTTGAAGGCATGACCAACCACTCAAAAAGGCCTTCTTTAGACTTGAAGGTGGTCTTCCATACATCAGTTTGTTCAATCAAAACCTAGTGATAGCTTCACTTCAAATCAATCTTACTAAATAATTTGGCACCCTTTAGTTGATCAAGAAGATCGTTAATCCAAAGGATCAAATATCGATTCTTAACAATGATTTTTTTTTTAGGGATATGTAACCAATACTGAGTCGCCATGTCCAATCCTTCTTCTGCATCAATACAAATGGGCTTCCATAAGGTGAGGAGATTGGTTGAATTTGGCCCTTTTGGATGAGCTCGTGAATTTGACAATTTATTTCCTCATTCTCTAGAAGAGAGTGTTTGTATATTGGGCTATTAGGTAAAGAATAACTAGGTATCAAGTCAATTGAATGTTTAACCTAGTAGTGTTGAGGCACCCCTGTAGGTGAAGCAAATATATCTCTATATTCCTCTACAATCTTATGCACCTACTTCTACTATGTAGAAAGGCCCCATGTTGAGGCCATTGTGGTTGTGATGACCTTTCATTCACCTTCCAACTAAACCATGAAGAGGACAAATTTTACATTCTGATAGATTACCTTTTGGCATTGCTTTGTCGAGAGCAAGGTAATTGAAGTAGTTGTAACTACCTCTAGTACCCTATATAACTGGCCTCCCAAAGTAACAATGACACTACAATGCCTGAAATCATAAAGAACATGTTGTTTCCACATATAGGGTTGTCCTAAAATAACATCACAAACTTCAAGTGGGGAAACATCACATAGTACCTCGTCTTTGAAGGGATTGATTTCATAGGACAAACAACATTGTCAATTGATGTGGATGTCTCATCCCATCTCAACCAATTGATGGTGTATGGTTGGGAGTGTGGCATTGTTGGTAGCTTCAATATCTTGATTACATCGACTGAGATTTGGTTCTTCTAGCTAGCACTATCAACAATGAAATGCAGTGGAGTCCCCTTACCCCACATATGTGAATGGAAGAGGTGTTACCCCTCCTTGATCTCCTCTGACTCTTCTGGTTGTATCTTTATGAATGTGATTGTAGCACTAGGTTTTGCGTCAATTATTTTTCTTTCCCTTATCCTACTCTAGATTAGAGTCCAAGCTAGATTTTGCTTCTTTTTATTTAAGCTCAGCCAGTAATGACTATTTCGAGCCACATTCATCAATGTTGTGCCAATGGATTTTGTAAAATTCACACCACTTTCAAGTGTCCTTCTTTGACTTCCCATCACCCTTCTTTGTCAGCAGCTTGGACTAGTTTTCTTGAGGTTGGATCTCCTTGATTTATCCTTTGTTTTGTGAGTTAGGGCCTCCTTTACCATTCTTCTGTTGTGATGGATTTTCAAACCCAAACTCCCACTTATTTCGTTGCTTAAATTTCTACTCAATTTTGACAAAATATCGATAAGAAAATCCTAGTGAGGAGATGCCAAATAATTCCATATTTCTTTGGATGTACTTTTGTAGGCCACTATGGTACTTAAAAACTATGTGTTTCTC
The DNA here is from genome assembly GCA_000966675.3 of Picea glauca. Taxonomy (NCBI): domain Eukaryota; kingdom Viridiplantae; phylum Streptophyta; class Pinopsida; order Pinales; family Pinaceae; genus Picea; species Picea glauca. Next base: position 88,049 of record JZKD02S1734757.1, read on the forward strand.
ATATTCTCCGATACCTATCCTTGAGTGCAAGATATGGATGATGTTGGTGTACTCCAACACCATCTGATCCCTCTCCTGATGCAGATTCGTCCATCTCATGTACTCATCATCATAGTTTCCAACAAGGTATAACTCCTTCTTGAGGGAATCAACAAAGGCCACCCAAGTGGGTCATGTCCCAAATGTTTTAGACTCAACTTCATTATGTATGTCATAGTAAATTTCCCACCAATCTTTGACATGGGAAAGAAATTTAAGGAACATGAGGTGATATTTTCGATGTCAAAAAAAAATTGAATAGAGTAATAGCCCTTTAATAGATTTAACCATTTCTTCAAAGAATCTAAATTTATTTGTATTTCAAATAAAGGGATATCAAATTTAACTTGTACCTTGAAGGGTGTCACACCTCCGAAATGGATTCTTTTTTAATATGCCTCGATTGTCGTTAGTATTTGTTGAAGGATTTGGGAAAAATTATCCATCATCTCATTCCTCTGTTACACAAGGGATTCCTCGAGAAACAAATTGATAGGATATCATTCTCCATAAGATATCTTTCTTCTACCATGAGAGGTCACTTAGGCTGGTGGGAGTGCTTTTCCCTAAGTAAAACTAGCTCGAGACCCAACTCTCTATATCCCGACCTCGTCGGGGACATGCACTGAGAAACAATAAAGAACAAGTTGCTTTGATACCACTAATATGGATTGTATAGAGAACGAAATGAAAGGTAGGAATATGAATGGAAATGCACACACATAAATATTTTATAAATCATAATAATATAGTGAAACCAAAATTCTATTAATGAATGAAATAGAAAAAGAATATAAATTTCAAAGCAATACAAACTAGCTAGAATTGTGGTAGCTTATCTCTTAAGAGAGAGGTGTCTCTCATTCACAAGATGATCTTAATTTTTTTTTCCTTTCAACATAAATATATAAACCATAAGAGCCAAAAACCCTAAATATCCAAAACCCTAACCCTAGGAGACGAAGTGCCAAAAGGATTGTGGGCCCCAAGTGGTTAGTTGATTCATCAACTTCCCAGTGGCACAACGTTTTCATACAATCTTTGTTTGGGGTGCATGGTAACCCGTTGGATATATCTAATTGAGAAGTACAATTGTTTGTGAAAATCCATTGCCATCCTAAGCCCTCGAACAACCAAAAAACATCATTTAATGCCTCAAAATGCCCCTGAAAGTTTAGGACCTGAAAAATCATAGATAAAAAAATTAACAAGATGGAGAACCATGTTGAGCCAATGGAGTAGGTGAGTGGTCACCGATGTCCACCTAGATCACCTTTACCTAGTCAACCAAATAACACTGAAGTTATCAATTTCACTAGTCCAGTGTGTGGATCTATTCATCCTTCAAGGCCCCCTTGTCCAATACCTGCAAACTACTCAAATCAATAGAATGAGAAGGATTCATATTATACAAGGATGATTCCAATGCAAGATGAGAAGAAATTGTTCCCATTCTTTGGGTAATCTTAAATGGTCCCATGTACCATGGCGGAAACTTGGCTCCCTTGCCAAATTTAATAGAATCCTTTTGTGGTCTAACTCACAAAAACACTTTCTCCCCTTTTTGTAACTTCTATCAATTCTATGTGCATTCACATAAATATTTTGTCTATATTGAGCTTCTTTTAATCTCTCTCTATTTGTTTTCATTTGCTCTTCCATTTCTTGAATTATTTCATGTCCAATTAGAATTATATATTCAATTTTATCCCAACTAAGAGGATTTCTACAAGGTCTACCATACAAAAACATGAAAAGTGACATCTTTATTAAACTTTGATGACTGTTGTTATATGAAAATTCCATAAGAGGTAAATTATCTTCACAGTGACTCTATTGGTTCATTAGATACATAAGCAAAAAATCCTTCAATACTTAATTCACTCTTTATGTTTGTCCATTTGTCTCGGGATCATATGTCGTACTAAAATTAAGTTGTGCTCCCAAGGCCTCTTAGAAACTAGTCCAAAACCTTCTCGTAAAGATTGATCCTCTATCTGAAATGATCTTCTTCAGAATTCCATGTAGTTTCATTGTCTCATTTACAAAAACCCTTGATATTTCGAGTGTTTGATATGTATTCTTCACTTAAATAAAATGCACAATCTTCATCAAAGTATCCACTACTATCAAGATTGAATCATGTCTTCTCAATTCCATAGGAAATTCCACTATGTATTCCATCAAAATCACTCCCCATTTCGATTTTAGTATTGCATGCAACTATAATAATCCTGCTAGGTTCCAATGTTCAACCTTCACTTGCTAACATTCTATGCATTTAAACATATAATCTAGCATGTATTTCTTCATTACATTCCAAAAGAATAGTGATTTCAAATCCTCGTACATATTTTTCACTCCATGGTGAGCCATATATAATGTTATATGAACTTCTCTAAGTATCAACTTACAAATTTATTCATTTGGAGGTATGTAAATACTTTTATGAAATCTCAATAGTCCATCATTACTGAAGGTATATCCCTCATACTTGTGAATTTTCATTGCCTCGTTTTCAATTTCTAATTTTACTTCTACATACCATTCATCACTTTTTCATAATTTTCAGTATATTTTCTCTAAGATTCATCTTTAAAGGTAAAATTAAGAAGACTCAATATCTTCTAATTAAGGTATTTTTTATCTTGTTTAATGCTCCTTTAATGTATTATATGTTGAAATCATACTCGCTTAACAATTATGACCATTGTCTATGTATAGCATTCAGGTTACTTGCATAAATATATGTTGAAGTCCCCAATGATCTACTCAGTTCAAACTTTCTTCTTACCAAATAATGCGTCCAAACCCTCAATGCATGCACTACTGCAACAATTTATAAGTCATGCATCACATAATTTTATTCATGTGGTATAATCTTTTATGAATCATAAGAAATCGCCCTACCTTCTTGCATTTCTACTCCACCCAATCCTTCTTTCAAAGCATCAGTACACACCATAAAATCTCAATCCATGTCTGGTACTTTTATTATGGGAGTTGCCATCAACAATTGTCTAAGCTTGTTGCATGCATGTTAGCACTACTCTGTCCATACAAATTCCTTATCTTTCTTCTCCAATTCTATGATAGGGTTCACAATTTTCAAAATTCCTTCTATAAAGCTCCTATAATACCCAGCCAAACCCGTAAATTTACATACCTCGTGTATGTCCATAATCATTGGCCAATCCATCATAGCCTCTATATTTGTTGAATCTACAACAATTCCTTCTCATGAGATTATATAACTCAAATATTGAATCTTTGATTCAAACAATGAACACTTAGAGAGTTTAGCATACATATTATGCTCTCTTAGAAATTGCAATACTAACCTTAAATGTTCTCTGTTCTCCTCTCGTGTTCTAGAAGATATCAAAACATCATCCAAAAATACTTGCACAAACTTATCAAGGTATTGTTGAAACAACCCATTCATCATACTCATAAACACAGCTGGTGGATTTGTCAACCCAAATAATAATACAACAAACTCAAAATGATCAAGAAAACCCTTAAGTGTTGTCTTAGGGATGTCCTTTTCCCTAATTCTCAACTGATGATGTCTCCATCCAAATTCAATATTTGAAAATATAGTTGCCCCTTTTATTTGGTCATGAAGATCATCAATTATGGGAAATGGATGTCGGTTCCTTGTGGTTGCTTTATTCAACTATCGATAGTCAATACAAAGCCTACACGATCCATTTTTTTTCTTTACAAAGATCATTGGTGCTCCCCATGGTGATATGTTAGAATGAATGAATCCCAAGTCTAAAAATTCTCAAAGTTGCATCTACAACTCTGAATTATGGAATTTTCATGTGATAAGGAGCTTTTGGAATAGCCTCAATTCCTAGTTCTAGTTCAATTGTGAACTCTAACTCCCGCTTAGGAAATAGTCCAAGTAACTCTTCTAGAAACACGTCAAGAAATTTCGATAATACAGGATGATGAATCATATTCACTATAACATCCTTATTATTCATAGTTATAAAATCATACAACTTACAACCCTTCCTAATACTTTTCTTCAAAAATTCTAAAATAAACCTCAAAGACACTTTTCTCTTAGTCCCCACTAAGATACTTTTGTGTCTCAAAGTCATCTATAAAATAAAGCATCTTACCAATACAGTCTAATACTGCCCCATGGCATTCTAACCAATCCATACATATGATCATGTCATAAGATCCCACAATGGTAGTATATAATGATAGTCTAGTAACACATACCCCACGATCCACCTCACAATTCTTAAATAACTACCCTACCCCTTGTTTAATACCGGAATCCATTTAGACCAAGTCGAAATCTTCTTGAATACTTGTAATCATAACACATTTAGATAATGATTTATATGAAATAATAATAATAAATGTCATTCCTAGATCTATCAATAATGAAAAAACATATACCATTAATCTTACATGTCCTCTCAAGCACTATCGACTAGTATTTGACTTGGTGGTTATTCACCATTACATGGATCATGTTGGAAAATCACCAACAATAGTTTGGTAATGCTCCTAATTAGATCCTCTCTACGTGTGAGCACTCTAAAAGTGCATCTCTCCACATCTCCAACACCCCATATTAGGAGGTTGCCTCCAAATCTGCAACTGCATAAAGGTAGGTCCACTACATCAATGGGTCTATTGTGTTATAGCATTGTCCCGTTACATCGGTGGTCTATATGATGGCCTATAACCTCCAAACTGAAATATTTGGGTCCCCCTCACATGCCCCATAGCACATCTTTGTGCTCCTCCATTGGTCTAGGTGTATTAATTGAATTAGAACCTTATATGTATCCTCCTAAACCTGAAGGTCTTGATGGTCTTGATTGACCACCTCCCATAATTTCCTACTCAACTATGATATCCTTCTATACTACCTCTTGAAAAGTGTAGGGAACAAATATTATAACCTTTGACTTGATTTTATAATTTAGTAACTAGACAAACTTGTTGAACTACAACTTCTTTGTATTCAAATGTGGTGCATACTTCAACAACTCCATAAACCTAGTCTCATATTTCAACACTAACCTACCACCCTATCTCAAGAAGTGGAACTTTGAAAACTTAACTTTCTCCATTTTTCTATAAACACTAGGATTAGGAGAATTCACTAGCCCCTCTCTAATAATAGAGGTACCACTAGATTCTTAGTTCAGTCTGTTAGTCAAAAAATCTAACATCTTTTCAAAGGACTGCATCATTCACATTAATTCACTCGTAGATACATTTTCATTATCCTCCGCTCTAGGAGGTGATGGAAAAGATGTAGGTTGAAGTGGTGGTTTTGCACCATGGCCTCTTGTTGTCCTACTTCCACCTCTTTTTATTCTTCTTCTATCCATCACTACCCTTGCACGAATTGGTCACATACAAAGTTTCAAATTTTGATAAGTTAAAAATCAATCCTAATAAATGCAACTAGGTAAAATCAATAGTCAATATATATATTACTAAGCATGTGGGTCAAAAGACCCTAGCATATGAAACCTCGCTTTGATACATATGTAATGCCCTTCCAAAATATTAACCTAATACAAAGCACACAACTTACTAGAATGTGAAAAAAAATGTATATATAAATAAATACTCAATCTCACATCATAAACATCCACATAATAATCATTCAATAATCTTCAATTCAATGCAAAATCAAATTCTTACATTCAATTTCACACTCTTACAAGAAATGTCACAATGCAATATAATTAATACAATATGTCAAAATGCAGTTCAATTTTCTTAAATACATAACCAACAACATAAATTCCAACCCATAATGACTCATCCTCTATTAGTCAATCAATGTCTCTTTGTTTCTTTCTATGGCAGTATTACAAATGTTCTCTACAGGACACTAACAGTCCCTTAACTAAGGTAAAACAATATTTTTCAAATACCTAAAACTTCATCAAATACAAATAAGGTGATAGTTGAAAGCAATACTTCTACATCTCAATAAGACTCTATTATCTTACCAGTCCTTTACAGTGATATGTTCAACAACAAGAAATATACAACAATCTAGAAAAACTCAATCAAGAATACATTTCAATAAATGTTTCCAACACAATCAAAATTCTTGTCAAGTACTAGATAGGATTTGGATCAAATGCAAAAAACATTCAAGGGAATATTAAGAAATATTCAACACGTTCTAAACACAAGTAATTATTGCATTCTCCGCCAGGTGAAAAAACCCATAAAAAAATCTTTGAAAACCCAAATTTTGAGTTGGGAAGTAGCAAGCATGCCACTATAGGATGTGACCGCTAGTTTCTTAAATGACATTCGTGGTTTGACCTATATTTTCCCTAAGGAAGGTCACAGTCGACTCAATCTGTACAAATAAATGCATAAAAATAAAAAATAAAAATGTAAAATATTTTCCAGAGAAATCAATAATTGTTGAAATGACTCGAGGTTTTCTATAGAGATTTAGATTGCATGGGAGACCATATCAGTGATTCTAAATGGAAATTTTAACTTCCATAACAAGATAATAACTTCTATGCAATTGTAGGAACTCAAACCCTCAAGGAAAATCTCTAAATATGAAAAGATAAAAGGACACTTAACTAAAATTATGGATTGTCATACCTCTTTCTAAATAGTTGCAGGTGTCTTCCTTGTCAAGTATTTAGCTCCAAGATTTCTCCAAGATAATTTTTCATTGACTTACTCCAACCTCCATGAATTATGAATTGCGAGAATCTTATTGGTTGACCACCCTACCATGTCCTTAGGGTACTCTTCTTCTCCTAGAAACCCCCATGCTGCAATGGGTTGTATGAGAAGGGTACAAAACCTAGAATGTAGAATGTGTGGCTCCTCCAAATCATTGAGGTGCCCCACCTCTATTGTACTAGCACATTCTTGAGACCAAACTCACAACCATATCACCATGAAAAAATTGAGTATTAGGAGATTCATCTCGCATTAGAGTGCAAAACAAATTATTTCTTTATTCCAACCCTCTCTTCTTATATATCCTTTGAGGCTCATGCCACTTGTCATTCTCTTGCAAAAATGCTAATTATTTAATTATTAAATGCATAATAGTCACCCACACACATCTGACCTCCATGCACAATTAGTGATTTCAAAAATACATAAATATATATTATTCACCATCTTCCAACTATTTTTCCCATTTCTACTCCTAAATGTTCCCTTCATTAGTTTTATTTTTCCTAATTGAGTGGGTGCACATCAAATGCCATTCACCTATTTAAATAAGACTTCTAATTAAAGTCACTTTCTTTCTTTTATTTTAACTCCTAGGTATTTTTCTTCATATCAAGGTGAGTCTAATCTTACTTTTCCCTTTTATAAAATAGGCATATTATATCTATATGAACAATCAAGACATATATGCACTTTTTCATTTCTTTATGCCAAAATTATTACGCAAGTCAAATGATACTTTTCTCCCAAAGTATCTGCGTATACAAAACAAAGTCAATACCAAGGGTGAGACCAAGTTAGCTCAGAGCCTTCAAGTATTCGGTACCAAGAGCTAAACATGATTACTGCAATTCTTCAAGTACCTTGTACCAAGATCTATACATAACCTCTACAACTTAAGTGCATGATATGAAGGGTGAGACCAAGGTGACTCAAAGCCTTCAAGTATCAATTTTCATGGTGGGGGATCTATGTCATAGTTACAACCTAGTTAACACAACCTGCATACCTTCGGTTTGTAGACTAATGGTCATTGAGGAATAAGGATTAACACATTATTGCACTCCCTCATTGATTGAATGTGTGGCATAACTTCACTGCAACATGTAACCTCCAAGAAAAACCATATCCATTTCTACCTATTACATGGCAGAGAGGCTATTCAAAAAGAATAGTCAACCTACACCTTCTCTCCTCTACCTATTACAACTTTTCATGTAACCATTTTCCCATGTGTAAGCTTAATAGGCTATTATAATTCATATCTCTACACACATGTAGAGACAAAACACATCAAATTGTAATGTTTGGTAATCATGAATAAACAATAAGCAACAATACACATGGGAATCATCAATATAACAACCCCATCTTGGGTCCATATATCTTAACTCAATCTAAAATTGACATTCATCTGTGGTTCTTCCAGTCAAACTCGACAAGCCATCAATATCATAACATAATATAATAAATTGCATCATATAAACATGTATATTTTCAATATCATGTGGCATCACTTATCATTAAAAGTTCATATCACCTATATGAATCATAAACATACACACATCATTGTCAAGATACATCACAACCTACACCATATAGAAAAATCCATTCATCTCATATCATCATTTGGATATCAAAACATAAACCACAATCAAACCAAATCAACTTAAAAGTGTAAATCAAATCATCCAAAAACATATATGTTAACCAATTGGGTCATTCTTGTAACCAGAATGTCCTCAAATAATAATGACACATCAGTTAAATAAAGTCAAAGTAGAAGAGAGCACTACAATATGTTATGATGTCATAGAATATTGACATGATCAATAGTAGCCACAAAGATAATATTTGTTTAATTCCCATTATTCACGATGACATAAAGAGGTGTCTATTAACGCACAAACACGAGTGGATATTTTTCTTCCTCCCACTTAGTGTTGTTGGATTTCATTGAGCATATCTGCATAGTGAGAATCGAAACATTGTAGGATGTTGTAACACCCTGTTTCCCCCAGCTTGTAAATATAACTGGACTGGCCAAGAACTATGGTGAACTCATAAATGTGAATATGTGATGTAAATGGACCTTGAGGAAAAGGTCAATGAATGTGAATAACATTTTAAATTATTGCAGGACTGCTAAGAGGGGATGTGTAGAAAAAGAGACCACGATGGCGGTGGAGGGCACCTGGAAAGGTGGCATTAACTTCCATCGAGAATTAATACCGTATTTGGACTCCACTGGCCCGGAGAACCAAAAGCGGCTCGCTGGCCCTGAATTAAATGTCTCACATGCTGGTGGGTAGATGGTTTAATGAGGGATGGGAGGTGAACCTCCCATCCGTAGAGTCATCGGGCCTGATCAGCGCAAGGGTAATCGTGCCACACGCAACCTCGCAAGAGGATAAGGCATGGGGAAGAAGCGATTTGAGAGGGCAGACGTGAGGGGAGAACTCTGGCATTATGCAGAGTGAGTGATAGCAGAGAGGAAGGATTGCAACCTTTGCTCCTGGTCACTAGCAAGCGTAGATGCAGTCTCACAGCATCGTGGTCTCAGCTCGGGGGTGGCTAGTGGTAAATTCGCTGGGAGCCACTAAGCCTACGTTTGGGTGGAAACGAGCACCCCTCTTAGCAGTTGCACTCACTTCTAGTGTTATTTCTGATAAGTGTTTTACATATTGCATCTTGAAATTCATACGCTGACATATATGCTCATAAACTGTGAAATTGTGAATGATTACAGTATAAGAATGTTTGTGCAGCGTTTTGATAAGAAATGGTAGATATATGCTTATAACAGAAAAAAACCATGCATGGCTTATGATTGATAAATGAATTTAATTATGCATAAGTTGAACCAAGTCAGACTTCCAGTCCGTTCTCGGGAATTTGTTTCCCCTTATTTGTCTCCAGGAATGCCCCGAAATAGATCTCTTCACAGAGATTTCCTCCTTGGAAAGGTTTACCAGGAACCTGGAAAAAGGACTTGAATGTGCAAGTCTTAACAACCCTATACGAGGAGGAATGAGCCTCTTAAAATCCCGAAGTAGCAGCGTAGGGATAAGTATCAATCGACGGATGAGATTCCATTGGAAGATCCTTGGGTCATTCATGACCGTTAGATTGATGAAAGAAACAAGGGCGTTACATACCTTGCCCCTTTTCCTCTACCTTCGTGAATAGCGAGGAAATCGGTACCGTAGATCCCCAAGGTCTGCGGGAGTATCTAGACCGTTGGTTTATTTTTCTGTCTAGAGAGCAGTGAGAGATTACACAGCATGGGACTGATCTGAGTCGTTGGATATTAGCTAGAGAGCCCGATAGTCGTTGGATCTGTTAGGAGGTGCATGAGGGTTAAGCCTTCGTGAACAAGGGAGAAAGTCCTGAAAGAGGAGTCGGTATCAGGGATTCGGAGTTCGGGGTTTTGAGAGTCCTGATGATAAGAGATCGGGACACTCCTTGGTAAAAATCCCGATATAGATCTAGACCATCCATCTGTGAAGGACACGTGGCGGAGATCGAGAGTCCATCGGTATTTCGGATACCGGGGATTCGAGTTGACAAAGTGGTATCAAAGTCACAAGTCGTGAAATCACGAAACAACGAGGACCGTTCATCTGAGGGAGGACATGTGGATGATAATTCCTCTACCCCTCTCTGCCTTTGCAAGCGATGCATGAACAAGATCCCTTCGGAGGATCCTAGGGTCCATAATGACCATTTGATTTAAGAAATATACGTAGGTTGCATTAATGCCACGACCCCTTCCTTTTTCCCTTGTAGGAGATGAAGGAATCGGGACCATAGACCCCATGGTCCATGGAAGTACCTGGACTGTCCATCTATAGAGCGCACGTGGCCACTGGTAAATGCTTCGATGTTTCGGCACCCGGAAAACAAAAAGGGAAAAGAACCCTTGTCTTCACGAGTCATGAAATTCCGATCACCGAAGCCTCGAAATGGCGTGAGGTGTGATTAAGATTGAGGAAATCCGGGATTTGATCGTGACCGTCGATCATCTCAAAAAGACCACGACCGTCGATCTTGGTTGAGGGTCACTGTTGTCCATCGAAGGGAGATGTGGTTGTCGATCGACATTTCGGCGTTTCGACATCCGGGGATCCAAAAGGAAAGAAAACCTTGCCTTCGCGAGTCACAAAATCTCGTGGACCATTGGATCCATGCTCCTAAGAGCCATCGATCTCTTATATGACTTTCTGTATCGAAATTCAGAGATTTGAATAAAAAGGAGTCTTGGAGTCATTGCATTTCAAACTCCCGAGTACCAAAACCCTGAAAGGATCCATATTGTTGGATCAGAGGAGGCCTACGGTCGTCGATCTCCCTTTGGAGGGAAACTTTGGAGACCTTGAAAGTTTTGGGGGTTTGAATGGGGAAAGGTAGAATTCGTGTATCGTGATTCCCCAAATCGCAAAAAGTCGATAAGATCTTGGTTGGCTTAAGTGCGAGGGCATGGTATAGGGTCACGTAGACAAGTCCCCAAGAGAGAAACTTGCCCCTCGATAGCCCCGTCGGGGTTCAACATTTCGTTGTTTCAAGCTTCGAGGTTTGCAATGTCGAGAGACTCAACATTCTGGTAGCACCAAGTCGCGAAGTGTGAAAATATGTCGTGCCAATTCGGCCCATAATCATGAATTATAATCACATGGAGATGGAAAAAGGAAAGAGCTAGCATGTGCTAAGCCCCGTAGGACTTCGGGGATTCTGATTGTAGAGAAATCAACGAAAAAGTTTGATTTTGAGTAGTGGGTATGTGACAAAGTGGTATCAGAGCATGGTTACAACACTCGGCCTGATTGGGCTCATGCACGAGTTGTGCATAAGCTTCATTCGAAGTACTCCTACAGAGAGTAACCCCTAATGTAACTCTTTTGTCCAGGATTAAAACTTGGAAACGAGAACTCGACTATGAATGCATGTGAAAGAGTTATAAATTCATGCGCAAATTATAAAAATGTATTTAACTCTTGACTAATAACCAACATTTGTCTTTTCACTCAAGCGGACAATCAACCACAAGAATCTACAGATGCAGAGTATGGTGACTCATCAAGAGGTGGGAGAAGGCTCCCACAACAGAGACGAAGATTCTGATGAAAGAAGAGCAATAGGAACCCCTCCAGACCTAGTCGAGACTGTGAGGAGTCTCATCATTGAATTGAAAAGCTGTAAGGACGACAATGAAAGGATGATGAAAGAACAAGAAAAGAAAACCGAAATTAATGCAGTTCTACTGCAGAGCTTATCCGACCTACAGCGACAAATGCATCATGAACCTGAGATACAGAATCATGGTCGTGTCAGTGGCCATACTGAGAGAAGCACATCAAGAAAGGTCCACCCCAGAGCTAAAGGACCAGTGTTAGACGATTCCACTGAGAAGGAAGCTGGCGATTCAGAAGGCTCTTCCAGTAGCAGGACCAGTTCCTATTCTCGCAGAAAACAGAAGAAGCAAAAGACTTCCAAGAGTCATAAATTTGAGGAATTCAGAAAGGCCAAACCTCCCTCCTTCGACGGGGAGATAAAGAAGGGAGAGGTAGCTGAGGCCTGGCTGCTTGGACTGAAGAAATATTTCAGAGTCCATGATTTTTCAGAGAATTTGAAGGCCCGAGTGGCCACTTTAAATTTGAACGGAAAGGCTTCCATCTGGTGGGAAGACCTTAAGAATATGAAATGGGTCCGCGAGGAGGACCTGTCTTGGAAACGGTTTGAGAAGTACTTCCGGAAGAAGTATTTGTCAGAAAGATATTTTGACTAGAAGGCTAAAGAGTTTCATGAACTCAAACTGGGACAACTTACTATGGAGGAATATGTCAACAAATTCCTCGACTTATTGATGTATGTACCCTACATCAAAGCAGAGAAGGCGAAGGCACAACACTTCATCACTGGGATACCTAAGGAATACCGGAACTGAATTGAATTTGACGAGCCAAAGACCTTAGAAGACACTATACAAATGGAAACATATTGTCATGAACAATATGGACATCGGGCAGAGTCTCGTGGAGACTGGAAACAAAAGAGTGGTTCGAGATTTCAGAAAAAGGGGAGAAAATCCTCAGGATTTAAAAACTACAAAAAGAACCCCAAAATGAACTTTCCAACCTAGAGTGTACTCCAGCATAACTTTCCCTCGATGGAAGGAAATAACACTTCTGGACCTATATCAGTGAAGACTAATAACCCAAAGAAAGAACCTCTGAAATGCTGGGGTTGCGGATAAGAGCATCTCCTGAGAGACTGTCCACACCGACAACAGAACAGTTGGAAAGTTTATAACATGCAGGAAGCTACCACAGTCAATGATGTGGCAAGGAGTGTGTCGTAGATTTATGCAGTCTTGGATAATAAACAAGCTAACCACCAAGCTTCAATGGTGGAAATAGAAGGTATGATTTTCAACCATCTGGTGTCTGTTTTGATTGACCTTGGTTCAAATTTGAGTTATATAGCCCCTAGAGATGTTGATAAGTGTAAACTATAGCCACAGAAGAAAACCAAACCATGGTTGGTACAGTTAGCCACTAGCACCAAAAGAAAGGTAGTAGAGGTCATACCAGCCTACCAATTAATGTTGTGTGAATTCCCCACCCAAGCAACCCTTAATGTATTACCCCTGGGATCATACGACCTGTTGATTGGTATGGACTAGCTAGCCACCCATAAATCCAAATTGGACTATTACCATAAAACCTTACAATGTGTGAGCAAAGAAGGAAAAAGGATAACCCTCTAAGGGATCCGAAAACTGGTCTCGGTGAGACAAATCTCAGCCTTGCAAATGAGAAAGTATTGCCAAAAGGGATGTCCCCTATATGCAATACAGGTGTTGAAAACAATCGAAGGTGCTAAACCAAACCCTAATGATCACCCTATCCTGAGAGAATACAGAGATGTGTTCCCGGAAGAGGTACCGGGTCTACCTCCGAGAAGAGACATTGACTTCTCGATAGAACTCGCACTAGGAGCGGTGTCGGTGTCTAGAACACCCTACCGGATGAGCACACCTGAGTTAGTTGAACTCAAATTGCAATTGAAAGAAATTATGGATAAGGGTTATATTCGACCTAGCGTGTCCCCATGGAGAGCACCAATCCTGTTTGTGAAAAAGAAGGATGGCACCCTTAGACTGTGCATAGATTACAGACAACTTAATAAAGTAAGCATAAAGAACAAATACCCCTTTCCCAGGATCGATGATCTATTCGATCAGTTGGGGGGTGCGTCTATTTTCTCAAAGATTGACTTAAGGTCAGGATACCATCAAGTCCGAATTAAGGGTGAAGACATCCATAAAACCACTTTCCGGACACGGTATGGTCACTATGAGTTTGTGGTAGTGCCATTTGGGTTAACCAATGCCCCTGCCACTTTTATGTGCTTAATGAGCAATGTACTCAGTAAATTTTTAGATAAATTTGTATTAGTTTTTATTGATGACATATTAATCTACTCTAAGAATAGAGAAGAACATGAAGAGCATATTAGACTTGTGCTGCAAGTGCTAAGAGAGCATCAGCTCTATGCTAAACTCAGCAAATGTGACTTCTTTCATAAGAAAATACATTACTTGGGACATGTTCTGTCCGAGGAAGGGATAGCAGTAGATCCTGACAAGATCAGGTCTATCATGGAATGGCCTACCCCAAAGGATGTCTCAGACATCAGATCCTTTATGGGATTGGTGGGATACTATAGGAGATTTATAAAAGG
>JZKD02S1734768.1:28751-51270 GCA_000966675.3 Picea glauca
TATATATATATATATATGTACTCACAACACTGTGAGATTGTGAACGATTTTTAGTGTAAGAATGTTTGTGAATGTTTTGATAATAATTAAGGGACATACGCTTGTAATAGAGGAATCCATGCCCAACTTATGTCGATAAAGATGAATCTCACTATGCATAAGTTGAGCCAAGTCAAACTCCCAGCCCGTTCTCAGAAATTTGTTTCCCTTATCTGTATCCAAGAATGCCCAGGAATAGACCTCTTCATTAAGATTCCCGCCTTAGAAAGGTTCACCAAGAACCTAGAGAAAGGGCGTAAATGTGCAAGTCTTAACAACCCTGTGCGAAGAGGAATGACCCTCTTGAAATCCCGAAGTAGTAGCATAAGGATAAGTATTGATCAATGGATGAGATCCTGTCGGGAAATATGCGGTCATTCACGACCGTTAAATCGAAGGAATGAGTGAGGGCATAAATTGCCTTAACCACTTTTTCCTCTATCTTCGTGAATAGAGAGGAAATCCGAATCGTAGAACCCAGACTCCATGAGAACATATGGACCGTTGGTTTGTCCACGTCCAAAGAGCAGTGAGAAAGGGTGCGGCATCGGGACCGATCTGAATCGTCAGATCTTAGCTAGGGAACCCGACAGTCGTCAGATCTATAGGGAGATAAACGAGGGTTTTCCCTTGTGGATAGGGGCAAAAAGGATCTAAGTCGTCCATCTGAGAAGGACAGGTGTCGGATATCCAGGGATCTCGCTACCTCGGAGATTCGCGAGGTAAGAACCCAAAGTTTGGATGCTCCAAATCGTGAGTGGCAAAGCCACGAAAGGATCTGAGTCTTCCATCCGAGGAGGACAGGTGTCAGAGATCCAGTAATCTCGCTACCTCGGAGATTCGTGAGGTAAGAACCCAAAGTTTGGATGCTCCAAATCGTGAGTGGCGAATCCACGAAAGGATGTGAGCCGTCCATATGGGGAGGACAGGTGGCAGAGATCGAGAAGATCTTGCGAACTCGGGAGCTCGCAGGGTGAATGTCCAAGTATTCGATGTTAAAAGTCGCGAGACGCGAGGTCTCGAAGCGGCGAAGTGGCGAGAGACTGTGATCCATCCATCTGGGGAGGGTAGGTGGCAGAGATCGAGAAGATCTCGCGAACTCGGGAGCTTGCAGGGTGAACGCCCAAGTATTCGGTGTTAAAAGTCGCGAGACGCGAGGTCGCAAAGCGGCGAAGGGGCAAGAGACTGTGAGCCGTCCATCTGGGGAGGACAGGTGGCAGAGATCGAGAAGATCTCGCGAAATCGGGAGCTCGTAGGGTGAACGCCCGAGTATTCGGTGTTAAAAGTCGCGAGACGCGAGGTCGCGAAGCGGCGAAGTGGCGAGAGACTGTGAGCCATCCATCTGGGGAGGATAGGTGTCAGAGATCGAGAAGATCTCATGAACTCAGGAGTTCGCAGGGTGAACGCCCAATTATTCGGTGTTAAAAGTCACGAGACGCGAGGTCGCGAAGCGGCGAAGTGGCGAGAGACTGTGAGCCATCCATATGGGGAGGACAGGTGACAGAGATTGAGAAGATCTCGCGAACTCGGGAGCTCGCAGGGTGAACGCCCAAGTATTCAGTGTTAAAAGTCGCGAGATACGAGGTCGCGAAGCGGCGAGAGAATGTGAGCCGTCCATCTGGGGAGGACAGGTGGCAGAGATCGAGAAGATCTCGCGAACTCGGGAGCTCGCAGGGTGAACGCCCAAGTATTGGGTATTCAAAGTCACGAGGATGCGAGAAGCGAGAAGGTGATAACCGTTGGATCCGGATCGCGGGAAGATCGTTGGATCTGCACGAGGGATCGTGTATCGAAGCCTCGCGAGAAAAGGCCTGGGAATTTGGCCACGAGAATCACGAGGTCGCGAGTAGCGAAATCCCTCAGGGAAAAGTCAGCGAGTTGACTGACCATCGGGTCTCGGGGATCCGAGAACCCAATGTTCAACCTTTGAACTCGCGAAGTCATGAGTTCTTATTTCCCAATAAATCAAGGAAGGGGGAATCGCGCGAGAGGACTGTAGGAGCAGATTTCCAGATAGGGAGATAGAAGAACCTTGGAGTTCTTCGGGCGAGAAGAAGAAGACCCTGTGAGCGGACGTACCCGTGGTTGGCGCACCTACGTCAGGTGGGACGTAAGACCACAATTATGTATAGAGAATCGGGTAGGTAAATTGAAGACCTGTGATTCGGGGATTAGCATTTTGCTGCTACAAGCTCCGGGGAGTCTCATTACTGAGGAAACAACGAAATTTTTTGATTGATGGTAGTGGGTGTGTTACAGATAATGGAATCCAAGACACTACACAAATCCCAATGTGTGAATATATTTCTTATCATCGAACACAAGGGAAACCCACCAGTTAGCGACTAATTAGGATATGTCATCTGTTGGGTTCAAGGTTTCCTATCAATGATGAAAGTAGGCCCAGGGTGAAAGGTAGGACAAGAAATTCATGTGATTCTGAGATATATTGAGGGTATGGACAACATGCAAAGTCAAGAGTTCTGAGAAATGGGCAGCACAAGATTTATACTTCATTTGAACAAGAGCACGAGATAGATGGATAACTCAGGAAACACAGACTTAACATCGATCATTGACAAAAGTTTGTGATGTCAGATGCATCAACAAACTCTCCATAGGGATTGGAAGAATAACCAGTCGGAGGAGTAAACTCTAAGTAATGAGCTCAACTTCCTAAGGTCACGCTAAACCCAAACCTTGGATGAAAATTCGCTCAAGATTTTGTTCTATGTTCAATGGAAAACAACAACTTCCGATAGGAGATAATATTATTTTCCCATCCGTCTTATTTTGTTTTTTCATAGACAAAGAAATATTATGATCCAGACGAGGAAACAAGTGTCGCGAGTAAGCAACTAGTTCCAAGCAACGAAACACACCTATGTTGAATGCAGGGAAGTGCATGTGGGACATAAACATTCGAGGGGATATTTCCTCTACGGGTAAAGGGTGTCAAGCTGCAAAGGATATATAAAAGACATTGTTTGGATAGTGATGAGAATTGTTGGGGTAACAGGGCTTATAACAAGAAAGTGGGATTCGACATTAGGCTCAACAACGCAGGCATGATATTGGGATGCAATTACAACTTAACTCAAGAATTTCCTTTTTCGTAGATGTTAGTCCCCTAGGCCTAAAAAAGTATAAAATAATACCGAAGTGAACTCTTCTAGCCAATGGTGACTAGAGTATTCATTTTTCGTAAGTATTCTACTTGGTCCAGAAAAGGGTTAAACTTATACCAAATAGATGTCCTTTCAAAACCATTTAATGAGTGTGAAAGAGACAAGTTCACTCGACAATCTTTTCATTTTTTGGAGTCTGAAAATAGCTTAACTAATACTCTAGGATGTTGTTCTAAGAAGCATATCATAGGGGAGGCCAGAGCTCCCATGTAGGACTTCTGTCGAATGACAACAACTCATGGGTAGCTAACACAAGCATGGGAGAACCCAATGCTTTCCAAGTTGAGGAGGATAAAATACTTGCAGAGGATCCTTCATCTACAATACATCAATGAATGCCCATTATATGTAAGGGTGCAGAAGAAGGAAGGAGAGGCTCTACAAGATCATTCCAATCCAAGGAAACCATTCTAGGACTTGGAGGGATGTACCTAGAGAGAGTGGAGGACTCCCTTGTTCAGAAGCTACAAAACTCGAAATGGTAAGGACATGGTCGAAAGATGCATCACCCCCCAAAAGAAGAGTGATATTGACCAAAGATTTCATCGACAATGTCACTTCCTTAGACTTGTCACTCCCCAAGAGAAGAGTGGGATCTACCGAAGATTGCATCGACATGACCAATTCAACCTTTGGTTGAATAGGATGCGAAACAACATGGTCAAGAGATGCATCACTCCCCAAAACAGGAGTGGTGTCGACCAAAGATTGTATCGGCACGACCGTTGGTTTAATATGATGCAAGACAACATGGTCAAGAGATGCATCACCCCTGAAAAGAAGAGTGGTGTTGGCCGAATATTGCATCGACATGACTGATGTATCAACCAACTAAGGAATATAAAGTTGGGAAAACAAAGAAGACTCTGAACCCAAAGGGCCACTCGATAAGGACCTCGCTTCTCGTACCACTGCAATAGCAGAGCACAAATGGGTTAGGTGATCTCCTTTGCAAAGTATACAAAGGAACTTGGGCTTACACCCTATATGTCTAGGATTCTCAATAATATCAATTCCCCCAACACAACTTACAGTGGTTGGTGACATGCACACTGCATGACTTACAGAGGCTAGTAGAAGATTTCTAACATGACTTGCAAAGGTTGGTGATGTTTCTCCATTGTGACTAGCAACAACTAGAGTTTTTCCCCCAACATTACTTGTAGAGGCTGGTTTATTTCCCCCAACATGAATCACAGAGGCTAGTGACAGGTCTCCAAAATGACTACAAGAGGTTGGTTTCAAGTCTCCAACATTACTTGTAGAGGTTCATGACTTAATGCTAGTATGAATTGTAGTGACTGGGCTTGTGCTTCCAGCATCACTTGCAATGACTAGTTGATTACCTCTAGCATGACTTCCAGAGGCTGGTGATAGGTCTCCAACATGACTAGTAGAGGTTGGTTTTAGGTCTCCGACATGACTTGCATATGTTGGTGATAGGTATCCAACATGACTTGAAGAGGTTGGTGACGACATCTAAGACCATGGTCCCGGGAAAGTATGGTTATGAGAGATCGCAAGATAAGTAGGGTTCTGGTATACATCATGGCCCTACCCAGTAGGGTAGTATCCTCCTCCCAACTGATTCATAAAAAGTTGTAAGGGAATCATCACTGAGGAAGCCGCTTGGGAGGAGAAAGTGATATGACATGGGTTGCTCATGTGAGGATATATGTTTCCCCCAAACGAAGGAACTTTGTGCAAGGAGTTTCCCATACTATAAAATTGACTCCCTCGGGATGGAACACTAGAGGACAGAGGTTGGTTCGCCATGAGAAAATCGTTCGTAGGAACCAGCATAGCGGAATAATGATAGATGGATAGGATGTAAGAAGTAGAAGGAACACCCATTTTAGCACTCGATCCTGGAAAAGTGAAGCTAGAATTGGGTCTAGGGGAAGGAGAATTCCAACCTCTTATTATAGGAGATGGTTGAGGGATATGACCCCCACCAGATGAAAAAGAAGAATAAGGAGGTGTTAGCACACTGTCTTGGCGTGGGAGATGGCTTTAAAGTTGATGGCTAGATTTAACACCTTTGAAATAATGGGTTCTGGTTATATTGGCGCAAGAGGTTAATAAATTGGGCTATAGAGTCAGTTTGAGAAAACGATAGAAATAAATGACTTAGTGACTGAACTTGAGAAAATAAAGGCTAAGAGAGAAAAAATCTTCAATTTTAAAATCGTAATATGTGGTGGGAGAAAACACAGGAAGTAGCTTGGAGCATCATTGAGGATGAATTCAGAGCTAACTTTAGAGGAAATACTTTTTGTCTAAATGGCACGAACAAGGGGTGTTGCGCAGTGAATCCACAGGTTCAAAATTTTGCTTCGATTTAGATAGAAAAGGATATGAATAAAGAAAACAGGAAGTACGTATTCAAAGCAAGGAAACAATACATCCAACTGCTACAATTAGAATCTTTTCATCAAAGCTTCAGGACTTTTGCATTAAATTTTGATCGAGCTCAAAGTACATACAATAGTCAATGTCTATACTAATTTTGCCAACCAACCTGGCTTACATAGAAAAGATCAAATATATAGGCGAGGGCTCCACTTGGGATACCCTGCTCTTCTAACTACTATCTCTAAAAACTAGGAAACTGACTGTTCTGCGTTAAAAGACTCTTCGCATGACGCTTTTCCAAAAATAGACAACAAATACATCTGGCTACATCGTGACTATTTGTAATCTGCCACAGTGATTCGGTTATCAATCAGGTCTCATCATGAGGGAGTGATGTGTCAATGTTTTACTTCGATTAGATATATGAACGGACAAGTGTTTGTCAAAGTGCCTCTATCTTCTGTAATGGCTTTGATTTCTGTCGCAGGCTCATTTGCTGGGGGAAATGTGCGCAGTAAGTGGTTGCAAACTTTCATGGCCGTTATCAAAATCACAAGATGTCTTAGGGTGATGTCTCCTTCAAAACTATCAAGATTTTATTTATGTTTGTGGATATAGGAACGAACTCAGCTAATCTTGTTTCTTCTGTTCGCTGGCGAGAGCCGCGCGAGCTTTCTCCTCGGTCGCTTCACATTTTATGGAATTCTTCACATACCCTTCTTCTGACAGCCTTTGCGCTTCGCGCAACTGTACGATTGTATCCCATGACTCTCTGAGCTGTCTTTTAAGCCATGTCACGTTCCCTTCATGGCCTTGCACTACTGACACTTCCAAGGTCTTTATCACTAGCTGTTGTCTAAAATCCTTGTTTTCCCGGTACAGTTCGACGATAGTTAGTTTCGCCTTCTTTATTTGTTGAAATGGATCTTGATGATTTGTACCCGTGGCATCCAACCTCCTCATTGTGCTCCTACTTTCTTGGCTTGCACCTTCCACAGATTCCATCCGGACAGCGTGCATAAGTAATTTTTTAGCAACCGATCTTACGTGCGGCTCGTATTGGATTCGAGTTTCCCCAACTTCCTTATTCTTATTTGGCCTTCTCCTTCTTCAAGGTATCTATTGTTGGGGAGATAGGGATTCTAATATCCTTCCTTCCTGCACAGGTCCTTCCACTCCAGGTTCCACGCGGTGTGATGTCGTCGTTCCCATGGGTAAAGGGGAAACTCCCTTTGTGTCCTTGGGGATTCCTGTTGTGAGTGAGAACAAATCCTAGATGATTTGGGGCTTAAGCCTAGTGATTTTTCCACTTCACGCACCCTTCCTTATGTTTTTGGAGGTCACCATGGAACGACCAGTGTTTATCTTGCGCGCAGTGGATCTGGCAAATGCCCAAGATGGAGAATTTGATCGACCTGGGCCTGCAAGAAAACTTACAAACATAGAATGAATCTGATTTCATGAATAAAATGAGTGTAGAACCTCTTAGATTTATAACAGATCGAGTGGAAGGAGGAATCGTGCCAAGGAACATTGAATGCATGGTGACTAGATGTTTCGAATTGAAATGCAGATTTTCCATAACACATCCCCGCGTGTAAGGTATAGGCGGTAAGGGATGTAGGGCATACATGATATGAACACCGCGATTTTTCATTCCTTTGGCGTTCATAATGAACTGATAATAGTTACAACACTTGCGGATGTGACTTCCATTAACTACTTGACTCGACCTGGGGCACGTAGAGACTGGATTTTAACAGGACCCGACTCTCTAGGAACAACATACTCATACCATTTACGCATGTTTCGAATTTGACATCCCTTCCCATTTACAAGGGCCAACCAACCACTTGTTGACTTCGACCCCTTTGTTTTTATGTACCTGACTTCACATGTTTTGACACATGGGCCATAACTCGACTAAAACCGACTCTAATCGAAAGGAAAATGGCGACGCTAACAACTGGATCCAATGGGGATGCTATCCTCCCCGGAGGTAGAAAATAACAGTAGACTAGGTGCCTGATCATTGGGCCTTATTTCGACTCTTCGACACTGCAATATGAAAAACAAAACGTAACCTAAACCTATCGACGCAGCTTCTAAAATACTCAGCATAAACTTAGGGCCTTCACTTCGGGCTTCAATTTTTTGCTGACCTACTGACTCAACACAAAAATAAAACGACTATTTACAATGACATATGACTTAAATGGATTTTATTTCGTCAGATAATGTTTAAGGAACTTGCCGTTTACAGGACCCCAACTAGGGCACTCTCCATTTTATCCTTCTAGAAAATAAGCATTGCTCCCACAATATGCGCTGACTCTAAATGGACCCGTCCATAGGTGGTCAAACTTTCAGTGCTTTGTTTTATCTTCATTTCTCTTGTCCCATCTTAGCACCAGATCCCCTACCTGGAATTCCTCCTACTTAGAACGCTTGTCGAAGGTTCTCTTCATCCTCTCCTGGTGGAGTTGTGATCAATGGTATACATGTTCCCTCATCTGCTATGTGTGAATCAACTGATTTATTCTCCTCTTCATGTCATCTGGCTCTGCCTCCTATTCCTGCAATAGTTTTATGATAGGGAACCCCAGTACGGTAGGGAAAACTGCGCCTGTGCCATATACGATCTTAAAAGGCGACATTGAGATGGAATTCTTGGTGGTAACCCAATCTGCCCATAGTGCATAGATAAGATTTTTATTCCAAGCTTTCTTATTGTCTTGCAAGAGTCTTTTGATGATCCTGGTTAGGCTTTTATTTGAGGACTCTGCTAAGCCGTTTCCTTGTAGGTAGTACGTCGTATAATGCCCCAGAGTTATATTGTAATCCTGACAAAACTTTTCCATCCTCTTGGACTTGAATGCAGCCGCGTTGTCTGTTATGATCTTGACGGGGAATCCGAATCTCGTAAGATGTTTTTCTCCATAAATTGGATGATGACTGCATCGGTAGCTTACTTTGTGTGGATTGCTTCTATCCATTTCGTGAAGTAGTCAGTGGCCGTGAGTATCCATTTGTGTTGCGCTGAGGATGGCGGATTTATTTCCCCTATGAAATCCAAACCCCACTGCATGAAAGGTGCTTCTAATAAGATCGTCTTTAGTCGCAAGGGTTGCAACTTTCTTCTCCCATAAAAAATCTCACATTCGTGGTAGCTGGACACCCCTTTGTATATGTCTGTGAATATTGTAGGCCAATAGTAACCCGCTCTCAGGATTTTGTGCGCGGTGGTTTTCCAGTAGTGGTTCCCTCCACAAGCCCCTTTGTGAAATTCTTCTATGGCCCGCTTTGCGTCGTTTTCCATCAAACATCTTAGGAATATTCCCCCAAGATATTTCCAGTAGAGTGAGTTATCTAGGATGCAAAACTTAACCGCTTTAAGCTTTAGAAATCTGGCCTTGGTCTTACTTACACCTTGAGGGGCCTGGAGATTCTTCAGCACATAGATGATGTCTACATACCACGGTGAATAGACAAACTTTTGAAACAACTACACAATCATTTCCTCTCGAGGACTCTCTGATATATCAACAATGAAATTTAATCCTACAGCATCACAGTCCAACAATGCCATTAGCTTCATAAGGCCCTGACCCTTAATTAGTTTCGTAGGCTTAATCTCCAGGTCATATTCCAACATGGCCACTATCCACTTACCTCTCCTCCCTTCAAGGTCAGGCTGAGTCAGGATATCCTTTACTGAGTTGCTTGACACATAAGCAATTACATGGAAGTGAAATATGTACATCCTAGACTCCTTCGGGGATTTCACTAAGGCGTATGCTTGTTTTTCCATAATGTCGTACCTTAGTGTAACATCCCGCAACGTCCTGCTAAAATAGGCTATAGGATTCTTGAAGTTCTTCTCATCTTTCTGCAACAACACGTCGACAATCATATGCTCCAAGGCAAATGAAAACAGGATGAAATATTTCGTTAAGTCTGGACTGGCTAGCACAAGAGCTCTAGTCAATGCCACCTTGATATCTTCAAATGACTTCTTGTCTTATGGGTCCCACTTGATCTCATTCCCCTTTCTGAGCATGCAGGGGATATGCTTTATAATCTCTGCCAGGTTCGGAATGAATCTCCTCAAGAAGTTTACTTTCCCCAGGAAGGATTGCACTTCCGTTTTACTGCGTGGAGTGTTGATTTTCAGGATTCCTTCAACCCTGCTGGGGTCTATCTTAATGCCTTATTTCGAGATAATATGCCCCAGCAGTTCCCTTATTCCACCCTGAAATGTGATTTATTTGGATTTAGCGATATGTCAAACTTCCTGCACTTCTAGAAAACCTTCTTTAGATGCTCAAGGTGTCGTTTATCAGAGGTAGAGTATACCGTGATGTCGTCTAGATATATCACAATGAACTTGTCCCTCTCGTCAGCAAATGCTATGTCCATTTCCCTCTGGAAAGTGGCACTAGCGTTCATCAGGTTGAAAGGCATCTTAGCATATATGAACGTTCCCCATAAAGTCATGAAAACCATTTTTTCTCTATCCTCTGGGTGGACATCTTCTGGGACCCCACCACCTTTTGCAAGATATAGTCCATTTTAGGAAGAGGGTAGTGATATTTAAGGGACACTTTGTTTAGGTTTCAAAAGTTCACACATAGCCTTATCTCACCACTCTTTTTTCTTAGAGGTACCAAATTCGCTACCCACTTCGAAAACCATAAAGAAACGATAATTTTATCTTCGAACAGTTTATTTACCTCTGTTTCGATCAGCGACAGTAACAGGGGATTTATCCATCTCATCTTTTGTTTGAAATGATTCTAATCTTCTTTGAGAGGGATAACATGCTGGATTACTTTAGTGTCATACACCTTCAAATCATCATAGCTCCATGCAAAAATGTCAGGGAAATCCTTCATGAGCTTGACGTAGTCTTGCTTGACCTTGGGACTAAGCGTTTTCAAAAATTTGATTATCTTCGGGTTATCCTCAGTCCCTATGTTGCAGTCTTTGACATCCTCATCGTTTGCAATGATCCTTGGATTTCTGGCCACGTCATTTTCATCAAACAACTTTTCTAGCGGCACTAACCCCTTTGGGATGATGTTATTTTTCAGTTGTACTATGTCCCTTCCTGCTATATGGTCTTGTAAAGGTTCATTATGATTGTGTGCATCCACGTTCCCATCTTCATCGCAACAACATTATTCTTCAATTTTTGTATTAGCAAACTCGTCACTCATTTGGAGAAACCTCTCCACCTATTTGTCGTCTTCAAACACCTGCCAATGTTTGATATTATCAGGTACTTTCTGCCTGTGTCTGACTTCGACCTCATGTTTTTTGTTAGGGAAGATGGGGATTTTGAAAACCGAGGCTGAGGTGGCTAATGCATCAATTATTTGGTTTTTATCCCTAGGGATAACTGACAGATCGTACTCTGATAATTTCTCGAGGAGATCTAACACTAAGTTTCTTTATTCTCTTAGCCTGGGGTGTTTTTCCTGATATATGCCTTTGAACTAGTTTATGACCAGTTCAAAGTCTCTGCACGCTATTATTTTCTTTGCACCTAATTCTTTCAACACCTTCAAGCCCAGAATCAGTGCCTCATACTCGGCCATGTTGTTTTTTCATTCCAACACAAGCTTGTATGAGCACAACTTTGTGCCTACCTCGGGAGGGATTACCCATATTCCAGCACGTTCTCCTTCCATACTAACCGCTCCATAGAAACTCATGTTCCATATCTCATTTTTTGCGCAGTCCTTTGGGTTGATGCACTCTGCTGCTTTCTGCGCGGTTTTCTCATCTGTTGTCATGATGGTTGTCGACTCTTCCTCTTCAAAACTCAAGTCATTGTAGAATATAAAGGAACCGACCTCAGTGTCGATGGAGTATATGGGGTGGTTATTTGGCTTCGTATTGATTCTTACCATGTATTTCAACAACAGTTCTCTGTACAACCGCCTGTCCTTGCCAAAGAAAGGAATGGTGGCGTATGACATGTCTATTTGCAGGGTCCCTTTTAACTTCGCAGCCCACGACCTGGAAAACAACATGCCAAAATTAGGGGGTATGTCTGCCATGACCACGTCCATCACCATGTTCTTATAAGGAATCTGGGCCAATGACATGACCAATTATTTGATGAGGCCCAGGCACTTGACTTTCCTCGAGTCAAAAGAGAAAAGGTCCTTATAAGGTCTAGTGATGTCAAGACCCAATTCGTCCATGATGACCTTTGGCATGAGGTTATGTGATGTAACCGAATCCAACATGGCATTATGCAGGGTCATGTCATGAACCTTTAGACTGACGTAGAACAGAGGGACGTCCTCAGTATCACTTGTCTCTTCAACGTGCGAACCAAACAGGATAGCAAGGTGATCATCTTGGAAATTGAAAGTATTGGGGGCCCCTCCCATTTTTAGCATTTTAATAATTTTCTCCCGATATTCACCCTTTCTGATAAGTTCATTAAAGGGGACAGATATTTTGATCTTGGCCATTTCATGCTCAAAGTTAAAAGGAGGACATGTCTTCTCTACCTCTTTTCCACTCGCTTCTCGACTTGCTTCCGAAGTTTTCTTCGGGGCCTCATCCTTCGACTTTGACTTCTCTGTCGCATCCTTGGTCATGTTGTCCGGCCTCAATCGGCTTGTGGAAGGGGTGTCTACCTAAGGTCTCCTTATGGGATTTGTCTGCTGAGGCTCGGTAGATGCTTCCTTGCTCCTGAGGACAAATTTCTTCTGAAATTGCATGATGGCATTCTGATAACCCTTTTTGAACTCTTCCATTTCTTGGGACAATGCATCATCAGTTTCCCTGCTCCATGCATCATCTGTCTCCAACATAAAATCGTCATTTCTTCTCATGTACCGATCATCTTCGCTCTTTGTCAAAAACATGCATCGGTTTTTGTCATCGCAACAATACATTTGGTCTTCGAACATCTGATTGAAGTCTTTGTCCACATATTTGTTTTGGAATGGAGGCCTTGTCTGCTAGTCGCCTTGATCTCTCTGCTCCCTCTGTTCCCTTTGTCTGACCCGAGGAACTTGACCCCTCCCAAGGTTCTGATTCCTAGGCTAAGGGTCATGTTGTTCCTGGGTAGTGGGTCTGTTTCCCACAGACATTTTCTCCATTAACTTCTCCATGGTTCTCATCATTAAGTAAAATTTTTCATCTGTGGATATCGACGTTGATGGATGCACGTCTCCTTGGGGCTTCTTATCGCCTCTGTTGAATCTCTGTTTGATCTTCCTTGATGTCATCATATTTACATCGACTTCGATCACATTGCTCATTATCGCATCTAGATTTGTTGTTCTTCTTTCTCTCAACAACAAGGTGAAATCGTTGTCGAATGAGTCAATGTATCGCAACTGCGTGACCCTGGGAGGTGGCTAGACTTCAGCAGGGATCAAGTTATACACCTTCATAAAACAGGCTGAGAATTCTTGCACCGTCTCCTCCGGTGCCTTCTTCATTATATTGTACTGCATTAACAGCTACAAGGGGTTCTTATTATATCCCCATCTAGTGATGAAAGACGTCTCGAACGCAGTGAAGTCTCAAATTCTCGCAACCAGGAGGGATTTGAACCACTTCTCACCTCATTTTCGCATCTGCATAGTCTACCTCTTCTAGGTTGATGAAATTGTTGAACTAATCCAGATGCGTCTGGGTTGAAACGTTCCCTTCAACATCGTAGAGCTTAATCCTCTGACTATAATTTTGGGGAAAATCGGGAAGTTGGGCTTGCAGAATGAGGAGGACAAATCTGGCGGCCATGGCTCTAGGAGGGTTGGGGATTTGAGGGATATTGTTAGACACTAGGGCTTGGAATCCCTTCTGGTCGAAAACNGACCTCATGTTTTTTGTTAGGGAAGATGGGGATTTTGAAAACCGAGGCTGAGGTGGCTAATGCATCAATTATTTGGTTTTTATCCCTAGGGATAACTGACAGATCGTACTCTGATAATTTCTCGAGGAGATCTAACACTAAGTTTCTTTATTCTCTTAGCCTGGGGTGTTTTTCCTGATATATGCCTTTGAACTAGTTTATGACCAGTTCAAAGTCTCTGCACGCTATTATTTTCTTTGCACCTAATTCTTTCAACACCTTCAAGCCCAGAATCAGTGCCTCATACTCGGCCATGTTGTTTTTTCATTCCAACACAAGCTTGTATGAGCACAACTTTGTGCCTACCTCGGGAGGGATTACCCATATTCCAGCACGTTCTCCTTCCATACTAACCGCTCCATAGAAACTCATGTTCCATATCTCATTTTTTGCGCAGTCCTTTGGGTTGATGCACTCTGCTGCTTTCTGCGCGGTTTTCTCATCTGTTGTCATGATGGTTGTCGACTCTTCCTCTTCAAAACTCAAGTCATTGTAGAATATAAAGGAACCGACCTCAGTGTCGATGGAGTATATGGGGTGGTTATTTGGCTTCGTATTGATTCTTACCATGTATTTCAACAACAGTTCTCTGTACAACCGCCTGTCCTTGCCAAAGAAAGGAATGGTGGCGTATGACATGTCTATTTGCAGGGTCCCTTTTAACTTCGCAGCCCACGACCTGGAAAACAACATGCCAAAATTAGGGGGTATGTCTGCCATGACCACGTCCATCACCATGTTCTTATAAGGAATCTGGGCCAATGACATGACCAATTATTTGATGAGGCCCAGGCACTTGACTTTCCTCGAGTCAAAAGAGAAAAGGTCCTTATAAGGTCTAGTGATGTCAAGACCCAATTCGTCCATGATGACCTTTGGCATGAGGTTATGTGATGTAACCGAATCCAACATGGCATTATGCAGGGTCATGTCATGAACCTTTAGACTGACGTAGAACAGAGGGACGTCCTCAGTATCACTTGTCTCTTCAACGTGCGAACCAAACAGGATAGCAAGGTGATCATCTTGGAAATTGAAAGTATTGGGGGCCCCTCCCATTTTTAGCATTTTAATAATTTTCTCCCGATATTCACCCTTTCTGATAAGTTCATTAAAGGGGACAGATATTTTGATCTTGGCCATTTCATGCTCAAAGTTAAAAGGAGGACATGTCTTCTCTACCTCTTTTCCACTCGCTTCTCGACTTGCTTCTGAAGTTTTCTTCGGGGCCTCCTCCTTCGACTTTGACTTCTCTGTTGCATCCTTGGTCGTGCTATCCGGAATCAGTCAGCTTGTGGAAGGGGTGTCTACCTAAGGTATCCTTATGGGATTTGTCTGCTGAGGCTTGATAGACGCTTCCTTGCTCCTGAGGACATATTTCTTCTGAAATTGCATGATGGCATTATGATAACCCTTTTTGAACTCTTCCGTTTCTCGGGACAGTGCATCATCAGTTTCCCTGCTCCATGCATCATCCATCTCTAGCATAAAATCGTCGTTTCTTCCCATGTACCGATAATCTTCACTCTTTGTCAAAAACACGCACCGGTTTTTGTAATCGCAATAATACATTTGGTCTTCGAACATCTGATTGAAGTCTTTGTCCACATATTTGTTTTGGAATGGAGGCCTTGTCTGCTAGTCACCTTGATCTCTCTGCTCCCTCTGTTCCCTTTGTCTGACCTGAGGAACTTGACCCCTCCCAAGGTTCTGATTCCTAGGCTAAGGGTCATGCTGTTCCTAGGTAGTGGGTTTGTTTCCCACAAACATTTTCTCCATTAACTTCTCCATGGTTCTCATCATTAAGTAAAATTTTTCATCTGTGGATATCGATGTTGATGGATGCACGTCTCCTTGGGGCTTCTTATCACCTCTGTTGAATCTCTGTTTGATCTTCCTCGACGCCATCATATTTACATCGACTTCGATCACATTGCTCATTATCGCATCTAGATTTGTTGATCTTCTTTCTCTCAACAACAAGGTGAAATTGTTGTCGAAGGAGTCAATGTATCGCAACTGCGCGACCCTGGGAGGTGGCTAGACTTCAGCAGGGATCAAGTTATACACCTTCATAAAACGGGTTGAGAATTCTTGCACCGTCTCCTCCGGTGCCTTCTTCATTATATTGTACTGCGTTAACAACTACAAGGGGTTCTTATTATCTCCCCATCTAGTGATGAAAGACGTCTCGAATGCAGTGAAGTCTCAAATTCTCGTAGCTGGGAGTGATTTGAACCACTTCCTCACCTCATTTTTGCATCTGCATAGTCTACCTCTTCTAGGTTGACGAAATTGTTGAACCAATCCAGATTCTTTTGGGCTAAAATTTTCCCTTCAACATTGTAGAGCTTAATCCTCTAACTATAATTTTGGGGAAAATCGTGAAGTTGGGCTGGCAGAATGAGGAGGACAAATCTGGAAGCCATGGCTCTAGGAGGGTTGGGGATTTGAGGGATATTTTTAGACACTAGGGTTTGGAATCCCTTCTGGTCGAAAACTATCTCGTCCAAGATGGTTTCTGACTTAGACCTGAACAAAGTTTGTTCAAAGAATGTGTCAAACTCAAGATCGTCAATGCTTTGTGCGCCATCTTTGGATAAGGACATGCTTCTGTCTAAGTAATTGAACGGGTCCGACACTTGCTCTCTAGTCCTGTGAAGAATTTTCTCAGGGTCGTACATAGACTCTGTAGGGTTTGGGTTAGGATTTTCTCTGGTATAGATCATTTTTGGAGCCAGGGTTCCTGAACCGTGCTACTTGGAGCTACTGGTCTTTTTGACTAGAGTCACTAGGGTAAAGGTTTTCAGTTGGTATGAATGTTTGTCCCTCTGTTACCCTCCGGGGTCAAACTACAACGTTAGTCATTCTCCCAGGGAAAATCTATTCAATTTCATCCCCGACAACAACGCCATAATGTTGCACTTTGTAATTCTATTTCGACTGATAAATAGATGACGAGGTAACTATTTCAACCAACTTTGAGACCCAAAACTAGCTTTTCAGACCTAGAGAGGGCTCTCTCAGGAGACACTGTCTCAATGCGGGATATGGATTTAAAGCTGATGGCTAGATTTAACACCTTTGAAATAATGGGTTCTAGTTATATTGGCGTAAGAGGTTAAGACCTTGGGCTATGGATTCGGTTTGAGAAAACGATAGAAATAAATGACTCGGTGAATGAACTTGAGAGGATAAAGGCTAAGCGAGAAAAAGTCTTCAGTTTTAAAATCGTAATATGTGGTGGGAGAAAACATAGGAAGCAACTCAAAGCACCATTGAGGATGAATTAAGAGCTGACTTTAGAGGAAATACATTTTTTCTAAATAGCGTGAACAAGGGGCATTGCACAGTGAATCCACAGGTTTGAAATTTCTTTCTGATTTAGACAAAAAAGGATATGAATAAAGAAAACATGAAATACGTATGCAAAGCAAGGAAACAATACATCCAACTGCTACAATTAGAATCTTTTCATCAAAGCTTTAGGACTTTTGCATTAAATTTCGATCGAGCTCAAACTACACACAATAGTCACTGTCTATACTAATTTTTCCAATCAACCTGGCTTACATCGAAAAGATCAAATATATTTCCAATCAACCTGGCTTACATCGAAAAGATCAAATATATAGGTGAGGGCGCCGCTTGGGCTACCCTGCTCTCTCTAAAAACTAGGAAACTGATTATTCTGCGTTAAAAGACTCTTCACTTGACACTTTTCCAAAAATAGACAACAAATACATCTAGCTACATCATGACTGTTTGTAATCCGCCACGGGGATTCGGTTATCGATCAGGTCTTGTCATGAGGGAGTGATGTGTCAATGTTTTCCTTCGATTAGATATATAAATGGAAAAGTGTTTGTTAGAGTCCTGCTATTTGCTTTAACGGCTTTGATTTTTGCCGCGCGCTCATTTGCTAGGGGAAATGTGTGCGGAAAGTGGTTGTAGACTGTAATGGTCGTTATCAAAATCACAAAATGTCTTGGGGCGATGTCTCCTTAGAAACTGTCAAGATTTTCTTTCTGTTTGTGGATATAGGAACGAACTCAACTAATCTTGTTTCTTTTATTCGTTGGCAAGAGCCGCACGAAGTTTCTCCTCGGTCGCTTCACATTCTATGGAATGCTTCGCATACACTTCTTCTAACATCCTCTATGGTTCGCGCATGTCACACACCTACTACGACGACTAATTTTTTTTTTTTGTCTTTTCTTCGAGGGACAAAATCCCTAAATTTATACAGGGCCTAGCGCAGACCATCCCTTCCCTTATCCTCCTCCAAGCGACCGCAACTTGGCCTTAGCGCAAGCGCCTCTCGCAACTCACGAGTTGGAGAGTCAAGGCTCTCAACTCCACTTTCTCCAAACGTCGATACCCGAAATGATATACGGGTATGGCTCCCTCCTCACTAGCGCCTGCTACATATAACCGTAGGCTAGGCTAAAAACTAGCACTACTCGCATCTCACGACTTCACGAGTTGGAGTGTTGAGCCCTCGTTCTCCTCCTTTGCGAATCCCTGAAACATAATAAGTCAACAATGGGTTGACTCTTTCCCCGACAACATGTGTCCACCACCTATCACCTGCTTCCACCTTTCTCTGGGCACTTGTTGTTGTGCCACCTGTCAACCACACAGTCCCCACCTAATGGATGTGCCACATGTTCGCACGAGCCCTTGATGCTTGTTACTTCGCGACTTCTGCAGTTGAAAATAAATTCTTTCAACCTTTGAACCCCCGATATGCGATACAACGCAGGGGTTCTGATCCAACGGTTCTCCCGTGGCTTGGATCCAATGACCATGATCACGTCACAATTTCACGAATGGTGAGTTTGTACAGTCCTACCCTTGACCACTCCAAGTCGTGAGTCAGTGAAATGCTACTCGACTGCCACGTGTCCTGCGCCGATGGACGGTTCCGAATACTTTGGGACTTTCAGGATGTTTTCGAGTCCACTCTCCTACCTATGCAAAGGTTAAGATCGACGATCAATAGAGCTTCAAGAGATCCTTGGATCTATGGTCTCGGATCCCATCACTACTTGCGAAGGCTGAAAGGGTCGAGGTGTTAATGCCTGCGCTCCTCCTCTACATCCATCGGTCTTGACAGATATGGGGTATTTCCAAAAGGATTCCGACCATTCGTCTACCAAATGATGGGGTATTCTCTTTCGATAATTGAATTCGCTATCCTTTCTGAGCTTGAATCACGAAATTCAACTTCTTGGATCTTCAAACTCCCACGACTCCGAGACCTTAGAGAACTACTCTTTCTTGCATAAGGTTTCCAGACCCGGATCTCATGAACCTTCAGACGGTTCTTGTGCAATTGTCCCTGGTCTTAGTCGAGTCTTTGGGTAAAGGTTCGGTACGGTTCCAAGGTTTATGGGGTAATTCCCGAGGAAGAGTACTCTCGAGGAGCCTTCCCAGAGTATTACGAGAATTAAGAAAACAATACGATTCTCGGTGGAGTGAACTCATGCCCCAGACTTAATCATTTGTATAGAAACCAACTATGGCATGTAAGTATACACATGCATCCATTATTTCCAGTCTAAAACAGTAGGCAATCATTCCACACAGAAATCATTATGGGCATATAAACATGAGCATGTATTCTTGATATTCAATTCAAATACAAGGCATAAAGCACTTATTAGATCCACCAGGTGTGATGCAACTGCTGAGAGGGGTTCTCGTTTCCACCCAACCGTAGGCTCAGTGACTCCAAATAGATTTACCACTAGCCACCCATGAGCTAGACCACGATGCTTTGATATTCAGTCTCCTACTTCCAGCTCAACGGAAGTCAGGGATGAAGGTTACCCTCGTTCTCCTGATACAGAAAAATAATCCAAGACGAAGGTTACTCTCCTTCTCCTGATACAGAAAAATAATCCAAGACGAAGGTTACTCTCCTTCTCCTATGTTCAAAACTCCCTGTGTTTCCAGAGTTTCTCCATTTCTCTTCCGCGATCCCTGTCGTGCTCTCTCTCTCTCTCTCTCTCTCTCTACCCTTTACCACACTTCCTCTCTTGCCTTTTTCTCTACAAGATTGCATGTGGTGCAAATTTCCCCATCTGTGGTTAGGTATGAGAGCTTTTACGGATGGGCGGTTCACCCCCATCGCCTCATTAACTCTTGAGAAGCCTCTCCACCTACCAATTTGATGGGAAATCCATTCCAGGGTCAGAGAGTTTCTTTGGTCTTTGAGCAAGTAAAAACCAATATGGTACTGGCTCGGTGGAAGTTAACACAACCATTCCAGGTCCCTTCCACCACCTCTCATTAGCCATCATGGTCTGTTTTAGCATATCCCCCTCCCAACAGTCATGCAACACATATTCATAACATAATTTACATTCATCGACCTTTTATACAAAGGTCTGTCAAATCAAACATTCACATCTTTGAGTTTTCCATAGTTCTTGGCCACTATAGTTATTTTTACGGACTGGGGGAAGCAATGTGTTACAATTCCCTCCCCCTTAAAGGAACATCATCCTCGATGTTCTATCTATTAATATGACGTGTATGTACAGAAGTAAACAAAATCGGATATGCCTGTTTCATGGCATCTTCCAGTTCCCATGTAGCCTCATCTGGGCCAAAATGTTTCCACGGCACCTTGACCTATGAAATGGTTCAGTTTTTGAGTGGGGTTTCCTTTCTATCCAGTATGCATTGAGGTTCTAGCAGGAATTCTCCGTCTGGTTCCACCTGGATCATAGACCGATTAATTATATGATTAGAATCGTGTACATATTTCTTCAATAATGAAACATGGAAAACATTATGTACTTTTACTATGGGAGGAAGTGCTAGCCTATAGGCTACAGGTCCCACTCTATCTAGAACTTCAAAGGGTCCACAATACTGAGGTGCCAACTTGGCACAATATGCCATCCTCAGGGAACTCTTCCTGGGCCTAACTCTGAGATATACGTGGTTTCCTGTCTTGAACTCTCTTGGAGTTCTCTTTCGGTCAGCGTAACTTTTATGTCTGTTTTGAGCGACCTTTGGATTTTGTTTTATCTGAATCACTTGTTGTTTCATTTCTTTCAGCATTTCGGGTCCAATAGTAATTCTATTTACGTGATTACTCCAACTGACTGGAGTGTTGCATGGCCTATCGTAGAGGACTTCGAAAGGACTTGTCTTCAGGGATTCTTGGTAACCATTGTTGTAGGCGAATTCCACCAGTGGCAGGTAATATTCCCACTTTTGGGTTGATGCATTACATGCATCCTTAGCATGCCTTCTAATATCTGGTTCACTCTTTCCGTCTGTCCATCAGTTTGAGGATGATAGGCTATGCTAAACAGTAATTTGGTCTCTATACCAACCATCAAGGATTTCCAAAAGTTGGAAGTAAATTTCATGTCTCTATCAGACACGATCTCTTTAGGCATACCATGTAGTCTGAATATCTCCTTCATGAATATGTTGGCGATGTCTATTGCCTTGCAAGTTGACTTGACGGGGATAAAATGAGTGGACTTGCTCAATTTATCCACCACTACCATGATGGCGTCATTCTATTTGGTCGAGGTTGGTAATCCAGTGATGAAATCCATGGAGATGGTTTCCCATTTCCATTCTAGGATTGGTAGGGGTTGTAATAATCCTGCTAGGTGTCGGTGTTTTGTTTTAACTTGTTGGCATTCTATGCATTTTGCTAAGTACTCAACTATGTATTTCTTCAATCCAGACCAATAGAATTGTTTCCTAGTGGCTGTGATCATCTTCTGGTATCCTAGATGACCAGTATATGGTATTTTATGTAGTTCATCCATTATGAACCTCTTCAAGTCATCACAATCTAGAATATACAATTTGTTTTTGGAAGTTAGCATACCTCCATCTATCATCTAGTAGCCTTCATACTTTATCCCTATGGGTTCTTGCTCCAGGTACGAGGTCACGGTCTGGAAGAATTTATTTGCTTCTTGTGCATTCCTGACTCTTTCCTTGACATTCGTCTCACATGTGCTCACCACTGTCAGGTGAATTGTTTTCATACTTATGCTAAGGGCATCGACCACCTTATTTTCCTTTCCTTTAATATGTTTGATTTCAAAATCAAACTCGCTAAGGAAGGCCATCCACCTAGATTGTCTGGCATTTAGCTTTGGTTGGTCAAACATATATCACAATCCATAGTGGTCTGTCATAAGTACAAATTTCCTTCCCAGGAGGTAATGTCTCCACATTTTTAAGGTGTGTACTATGGAAGCCAGTTCTAGATCATGGGTCACATAGTTGACTTCATGCTCATTCAATTTTCAGGATTCATAGCAGACTACACTTCCTCCTTGCATAAGGACTCCTCCGAGCCCTTCCTTGCAGGAATCTGTGCACATGAGGAAGTCAGCTTCGGGATTGACGATCTTCAACATGGGTGCCTAGGTTAGTAGATGTTTTAGGGATTGAAATCTTTCTTCACATTCTTGTGTCCACATGAATTTAGCTCCCTTCTTCTGGAGGGCAGTGATTGGAGAATCCTTTTATAAATCTCCTATAGTATCCTGCTAAGCCCATAAAGGATATGATATATGAAACGTCCTTTGGGGTAGGCCATTCCATGATAGAACTGATCTTGTCAAGGTCTAATGCTACTCCTTCTTCAGATATGATATGGCCCAAGCAATGTATTTGCTTCTGTAAAAAGTCGCACTTGCTAAATTTGGCATAGAGCTGATGTTCTCTTAGCACTTGAAGCACAAGTCTAAGATGTTCCTCATGTTCCTCTCTATTCTTGGAGTAAATTAATATATCATCAATAAAAACTAGTACAATTTTGTCTAGGAATTTGCTGAGCACATTGTTCATCAAGCACATAAAAGTGGCAGGGGCATTGGTTAATCCAAATGGTACTACCACAAACTCATAGTGACCATATCTCATCCTCAAGGTAGTTTTGTGGATGTCTTCACCCTTGATTCAGACTTGATGGTATCCAGGTCTCAATTCAATCTTTGAGAAGATGGAAGCACCTCCCAATTGATCAAATAGGTCATCGATCCTGGGTAAGGGGTACTTG
>JZKD02S1734768.1:51280-65628 GCA_000966675.3 Picea glauca
ATAACTCGCGAGTTGGAGAGTCAAGGCTCTCGACTCCTCTTTCTCCAAACGTTGATACCCGAAATGCGATACGGGTATGGCTCCCTCCTCACTAGCGCCTGCTACATATAACTGTAGGCTAGGATAAACACTAGCACTACTTGCATCTCATGACTTCACGAGTTGGAGTGTTGAGCCCTCGTGCTCCTCCTTTGCAAATCCCCGAAACACGATAAGTCAACAATGGGTTGACTCTTTCCTAGGCGACATGTGTCCACCACCTGTCACCCACTTCCACCTTTCTCGGGGCACTTGTTGTTGTGCCACCTATCAACCACGCGGTCCACACCTAATGGATGTGCCACGTGTTCGCACGAGCCCTCGATGCTCGGCACTTCGCGAATTCTGCAGTCGAAAAAAAATTCTTTCAACCTTTGAACCCTCGATACGCGATACCATGCAGAGGTTCTGATCCAATGGTTCTCCCATGGCTTGGATCCAATGACCAAGATCATGTCGTGATTTCGCGAATCGTGCAGTCCTACCCTTGACCACTCCAAGTTGCGAGTCAACGAAATGCTACCTGATTGCCACGTGTCCTATGACGATGGATGGTTCTGAATACTTTGAGACTTTCAGAACGTTGTTGATTCCACTCTCCTGCCTATGCAAAGGTTAAGATCGACGGTCAATAGAGCTCCGAAAGATCTTTGGATCTACGGTCCTAGATCCCATCGCTACTTGCGAAGGTTGAAAGGGTCGAGGTGTTAACACCTGTGCTCCTCCTCTAGATCCATCGGTCTTGAAAGATCTGGGGTATTTCTGAAAGGATTCCAACCGTTTGTCTACCAAACAATGGAGTATTCTCTTTCGATAATTGGACTCGATATCCTTTCTGAGCTTGAATCATGAAATTCAACCTCTTGGAGCTTCAAACTCCCACAACTCCGAGACCTTAGAGAGCTACTCTTTCTTGCATAAGGTTTCTAGACACGGATCGCATGAACCTTCGGACGGTTCTTAGG
Source organism: Picea glauca (assembly GCA_000966675.3). Classification (NCBI taxonomy): domain Eukaryota; kingdom Viridiplantae; phylum Streptophyta; class Pinopsida; order Pinales; family Pinaceae; genus Picea; species Picea glauca. The sequence goes on from JZKD02S1734768.1 coordinate 52,285, forward strand.
AAATTGTCCCTGGTCTTAGTCGAGTCTTTGGGTAAAGGTTCGGTATGGTTCCGAGGTTTATGGGGTAATTCCCAGGGAAGAGTACTCTCGAGGAGCCTTCCCAGAGTATTACGAGAATCAAGCAAACAAGACGATTGTCAGTGGAGCGAACTCATTCCCCCAACTTAATCATTTGTACAGAAACCAACTATGGCATGTAAGTGTACACATGCATCCATTATTTCCAGTCTAAAACACTAGGCAATCATTCCACACAGAAATCATTATGGGCATATAAACATGAGCATGTATTCATGATATTTAATTCCAAATAAAAGGTATAAAACACTTATGATATCCACCAGGCGTGATGAAACTCCTGAGAGGGGTGCTCGTTTCCACCCAACCATAGGCTTAGTGACTCCAAATGGATTTATCACTAGCCACCCCCGAGCTAGACCACGATTCTTTGAGATTCAGTCTCCTACTTCTAGCTCAACGGAAGTCAAGGACGAAGGTTACTCTCCTTCTTCTGATACAGAAAAATAATCCAGGATGAAGGTTACTCTCCTTATCCTATGTTTAGAACTCCATGTGTTTCCATAGTTTCTCCAGTTCTCTTCCGCGATCCCTGTCGCACACTCTCTCTCTCTCTCTCTACCCTTTACCACACTTCCTCTCTTGCCTTTTTCTCTGCAATATTGTGTGTGGCATGAATTTCACCCTCCGTGCTCAGGTCTGAGAGATTTTACGGATGGGTGGTTCACCCCCATCCCCTCATTAACTCTTGAGGAGCCTCCCCACCTAATAATCTGACGGGAAATCCATTCCAAGGTCAGAGAGTTGCTTTGGTCTCTGAGCAAGTAAAAACCAGTACGGTACTGGTTCGATGGAAGTTAACGCAACCATTCTAGGTCCCTTCCACCACCTCTCTTTATCCATCGTGGTCTCTTTTAGCACATCCCCCTCCCAGCAGTCAGGAAACACATATTCATAAAATAATTTACATTCATCGACCTTTTATACAAAGGTCTGTCCAATCAAACATTCACATCTTTGAGTTTGCCATAGTTCTTGGCCACTATCGTTATTTTTACAGACTGGGCGAAATAGGGTGTTATAGTGCAGTGGTACGATTGTATCTGTGCCTCTCTGAGCTATCTTTTGAGCCATGTTAAGTTCACTTCACAGCCTTGTTCTGCTGACACTTCCAGGGTTTTTGTCGCTAGTTGTTGTCTCAAATCCCTATTTTCCTGGTATAGTTCAGCGATAGCTAGTTTTGCCTGCTTTAGCTGATGAAATGGCTCTTGATCATTTGTACCTACGACATCCAACCTCCTCATTGTGCTTCTACTTTCTCATCTTGTACCTACCACAAACTCCAGTTGGACAACGCACATAAGTAATTTTTCAACAACCGATCTTGCGCATGGCTCGTCTGGGATTTGGGTTTCCCCAGCTTCCTTATTCTTATTTTGCCTGCCCCTTCTTTGAGGTATTTTTTTTTTGGGGATACAGGGGTTCTACTATCCTTCCTTCCTATGCAGGTCCTTCCACTCCAGGTTTCACGTGGTGTGATGTTGTCGTTCCCATGGGTAAAGGGGAAACTCCCTTTGTGTCGTTGGGAATGCCTGTTGTGACTGAGAATGAATCCCAGTCACTTTGGGGCTTGATCCTGGAGATTCTACCACTTTGCATGCCCTTTCTTATGTTTTGGGAGGTTGCCATGTCATGAAGAGTGTTTATCTTATGCGCAATGGATCCGACAAATGCCCAAGATGGAGAATTTGATCAACTTGGGCCTGCGAGAAAACTTATAGACAGAGCATGAATCTGATTTCGCAAATAAAATGGATGCAGAATCTCTGGGATTTATAATAGATCGAGCAGAAGGAGGAATCATGCCAAGGAACACTAAATTCATGGTGACTAGATGTTTCGAATCAAAATGAAGATTTTCCATAACACATCCCCGTGTGTAAGGTACATGCGATAAGGGTTGTAGGGCATTCATGATACGAACACCACGATTTTTCATTCCTTTGGCCTTCATAATGAACTAATAATAGTTACAACACTTGCCGATGTGACTTCCATTAACTACTTGACTCGACCTAGGGCACGTAGAGACTAAATTTTAACAGGACCTGATTCTCTGGGAACAACACACCCATACCATTTATGCATGTTTCAAATCTAATATCCCTTCCCATTTCCACAGGCCAATCGGCCACTTGCTGACTTTGAAACCTTCGTTGTTATGTACCTGACTTCACATGTTTTGACACATGGGCCATAACTCGACTAAAATGACTATAATCGAAAGGAAAATGGTGGCGCTAATAGGAGGCATCATGCCCCGAGACCCAAAACTAGGATTCACATAAGACGACGAGATCGAGGATGGCAAGTGTGAAGACATGTTTGGAATACCAAAAGAGAAAGGATTAGAGACCCAAGGTATTGGATGAAATTATGATTCTACATACCTCTCGGGAATATAAAAGGATTCATCCCCATGGACTGAGTAGAGACCATGGGTAGGGTAGCGCTAACTAAGTGAGTCACAAGGGCTCCACCAACCATAGTATTCAAAACTCACAATGCAATACAAAATCCTAAGGCCATCTAATAATCAAAGAGAACATCCCTAAATAAACCTAAAATCTAGTGCACACAAACAAGATATAATGATTGAAAAGGACCTTTTGAACTAAAGTAGGTATGCCTCACCCAAGAGGTGCCAGAGACTCCACAACAATAGAATGGAGGTGTCATAATCAGTTATAAGGACCCACCTAGGCTTCACATCACACTTGATTGGATCCCTCTAGAGAGGAAATAATTCATAAAGTTGGTGTGTTGTCTGATACCTATTTGACTTAGGGTACCTATAGAATAACCCCTACAAGCAACCTATGTGGGTACTTATGTCAAGCAACTAGAGTCACCATGATATAACCAATTCTCATGTGAGCAGTCACAAGTCTGATCCACCATATGGGCAGGGTAGAAAATATTGAAATCTTGAAAGCACTGCCTCTCAAGGAGGTAAAGACACTAGCAAAAACCCCAAATATGAATAGAACCCCAAAAATATCTATGATGCTAAGAAGGTATGAGAGGGTTATCTCTGAATCCAACTTCACGTGACCTCATGCTTAACTCCAGTGTGAGAAGAGCCTTATGAGGACACCGATTATATAATGGGTTTCACCACTCCCTGGCCAGACACATACGTTGAGTTTTATAGCCTTGGAGAACTTTACTCACAAAATCTTATCCCAAGGCCTTACGTCCTATACTTGTTTGTGTACCCTAAAAATTAAAATTGTTTCTAATAAATTTCAATTATTCATCGTTAATTTTAATGGCTTCTACTTACTCAGGAGGTGCGATCGTGACACTGGTGGTATGAGGAATCAACATAAAAGAAGAAAATATAAAAACATTGTGAATGACTAGTCTTGATTTTCAAAGATATGGTATGGTTCTAAATGCTTCTTCCAAAATGAAATCTCTACAATTTCAATGAAGTGCAATCTTTCCTAATATGACAAAACTAATGAAAAGTATCCAAAAGTGCAAATTCCATAAGTGAAATGCAAGAAAGCAAAGTTTTTTGTATTTTCGATATTGAAAAGAAAATGCAGGGACTAGATAACAACCTCACAGGAAGACACCACTGCAAGAATCAAGAGATAAGCCAAGAAAGGCACCAAGAAGTAACTACCCAGACCCAAAATGTAGGGGAAACAATAATAAGGACAAAGATTCCGCCCAAGAATTCACCAATAAAGTTGATTCATATCACTCTGTAGGCACTTAACAATTAGAATAGGGACCCAAGAAGTCTCACCAACTAGCAGAACTCACCCAACAAACACCAAACTCAGCCAAAAAGACTAAACAGATATTGTACGCACCCTAAAGGAAGACATCTCATGTATGTATGCGTCCTGTCAAGGGAAAACTCACGTATGTCAAGGAAGACAATGCCTAGGCAAGGGTTAAGACAAGAAACTCATATATAAGGAAAAATACAAACTATCAAGCAACAAGCGATAGAGAATCTAAGGAAAATAGAGAGAAAATCAAGGAGAAACAACACCTAATACGCCAAGAAAGGAGATCTCCACAGTGGAGTCGCCAATTCTATTACGAGGAAAATATCTCTATGGCTAGGGGAAATCCACAACAGACGGAACGACACCCAAAAATATAATCTAATCTCAAGTATGTTGTATAAATGAAATTCTAACAAGAGAAGGATAAAATCCTACCTCGTCCGGACATCCGAAGAAGATCACCATTGAAAACATGACCAAAAGATTTATATTTGCAACTTGTAACAAACCTCAAAACTGTCCACTAATTTTTTTTTTTTCTTACTTTATACATTTACCTTTGAATGGGTTTGTCATTGAAATAAAAGGGTCCTGGATGACGTTGAATTAAATTTTCTACCCAATCTAACCTTTGAATCAATATTTCAAGTTTGCATACTCTGTGCACCACCACTCACTTAATCCTACAAACTAGGTTTAAATTCATACCAATATACCAATTATATATCCATATAGTTCCGCTTACCACCATGAGGGAAAAAGGGACCTATATCCCTAAGTCCTATGCGTAACCTTAACCTTTTGATCAAAGGTGTCATGTGCGAAGAACAAAGGTTTAACATTGACGTAATGATTATTTGAAAACCAACAGTCTATTCTAGTTGTTCGTTGACTCCACCTGTTCCATATAACACTCTGACTAACTACCATAACAAGGTTGGTGTTGGTTAGGGTTAAACTTACCTTAAACACGCAGGCGCTTGTTTCATCTGTAACTCATTAATGGAGCTGGCAGGAACATGTCATTCAAGAGTTAAACCCTGATCAGACCATTAATGTGGCCTTGATGTGCACGAGATTCGAGGCCATTATCTGACCTTTCGTCCATTGTGGATGCGCCAAATTACCTCCTTCACATGGCTGACCCTTCCTTTGTACCAACGACATTTAATCTATGCGGTAAGGCTTTCCTTCTGGGTTAGCGGTTCATTCTGGTATCGAGTAGATTCATAGAGGATTTGGTTCTGCAACTCTGAAAAAATGTTGTCGAAGGAAAAACTAGAGAACTTCCATGATGGAGGCGATATCCTGCATCTACCCTCCTAGTAAGATTCGTGCTTTCACTGTAACCTTTGTCTGTTATGAAAATTACTTACTCGTTAATGAAATTCGACAGAGGCATTCTAGTTTTCCTTGCTACGGGTAGATAATTTTTGTTTTTTTTTCTTGCCGCACTCTCACTTTTCATTTTGTCATTCCTTGGGGACTGTCGAGGGTTATTCGTGAGTTGTGAGATTTTTTCTTGTCATTCCCACTTGCGCTGTGTTGTATCATTGTTTTGGGAAATCCATACTATAATGCATATTAGTTTCCAAGGTTAGTGAACTGAGAGGTGGTCGGTCTTAACCTTGTTCCCTGTCATATTGGGGATTCTCTGTATAACGACTAAATAATGTTTCCTTATCTTGGCTCTGTATACCCACCTCGATGAGTTCCTTCGACCGTACCTTGCCCTAACTGAAACCATAACCCCACTGAGGAGAACGGACAACCATTCATCACTTCCTCCTGTGGAACCCAGAATAGCGATACCTCTCTGTATTAAGGTTCGTATGTCATTTCTTAGGCTATGGTTGCGGGTTATGTATGGGCTTGGCCATGGTTTGACTATTGGGAGGAGGTTATGCATCTTACTCCATGGTTTAAATTAAACTTTCCCTTTCTTTTAGACAGGTTCCTATGTTATTTATTTTCCTCTATCAATGTATAGACTTACGAAACTCTTCATGTTTAATATAAATATTTTCTGCAACTTGTCTCTTCCTCTGTATAACTATATGAAATCCGCCCTTGTTTAAAGTTTGCTTGATTTGATGTCTGTACTTTAATGAAAGTGCATTATTTATACTAGATACTGTAACTAATGATGGGGCCCTGTTTGATGCGAGGGTACCCATCTTCTTGATCGTGTTCACTCCTCCCCTTCCAGTCTAACAACGGTCGCTATTCAGCATGGCAGCCTACCTATGGTGAATCTTAGATAAGTAAAAAAGATACACCTAGTCCTTATCTTGTATGTTTGATAATAGAAAGAATTTGAGTTCAGTGAGACCCATATTCTATAACTAACTGAATGCTTCGCTTCTTTTGTATGTCGAAGTGGAAATTGCGCTAGATTTAAATCGGGTTCTTCTCAGCAAGGTAAATGGGTGACTATTAAGAGAACTCTTGAAAGGTATGGAAAATGCCTGGTGGTGTTGGGTTATTACCCTGGCGTTCTTGGCATACAACTGATATCAAATCATTAGATGTACACAAATTTTAAACGAGGGTTGTAAATGTTTTCTTTTAATGAGGTTTTTTGTTAGTCTCTGTATAGCGATATTCCAGACATAATTCATATTGGGAACCATAAAAGAGATAGAATATACAGTAAATTCAATTTTAATGCAACCTTTACTTGTGGCAGTTGTTGATTAAATTATTTCCAATTAGAGTAAGTCTTGTGGTTGTGGTTATATGCATCAACTCCTGGGAATGCGTGGGTTATGTGCGTATTATGTAAATGCCTGTATTAACTTACATTTCCCCAGCGTAATCGTTTCGTGTTGATGAAGTCAGGACTTCCATAGTTTTAATGTTCATTCCCTTGACTTGTGAGACTGTACTACCCAAAAGAATCTAATACTCCAAAAAAAAATTGATTTGGATCTCCTTAAGGGTTTTGCAAATTTCTAAATTCATCACAGACTTTGACTGTGGAAAGGGTAGACTGCTCTAAAAATCTTCTGATAGGCGTCAATTCCCATGATTTTTTTAGCATCTGATAAACAAAAGGGGTTTTCTAGATTTCTGTAACTTTCCAAATTTTGTCATTCTATACACATCTAATATTTTATTTTCATGTTGTTGGTGCATACGAAAAAGTCATACAATGCAAGAAAAGATGTATTACCACTATAGATGTACCACTCCAAAATTTAGACTGTGATTGTAAATTTAATACCACGATAGATGTCATCCATTGAAAGAATTATTTCAATCTAGAACAATTAGTTGCATAATATCAGTTACACACAAAAAATCCAAGAACAAAGTAGGGAAGGGTTTACATATATGAACCATCTTGCGGGAAAACAAAGGGAACAACCATGTTCCTCCCAACCATAGAATAAGGCAGCTAAAACACTTGCCTGATTCACCCCCTAGACCAATCATGAATCCATGAGGACGAATTTTGGAAGGCTCCCCCTCAACAATGTCCTTCACTTTCCACCGATTTATACTTGCCTCACACTCACTCTGTAGTGTTCATAACAACAAGGAAAATAAAAATAAATAATCTCCTTGTCCAACATACTTGGTAGCGTCCTGCCTTCTCACATATGCTCTTTATCAATTTGCCCCGGTCTTTTTTCCCTCCCTTGGGAATTTTCGCAGCTTTCTAACTCCCTGATTTTCAGGGGCTACCAATGGCCAAATCCCTGATTTTCCACTTGTAACAATCAGCCTAGAGGTAGTTCCAACATGTTCCCCACTCATGGAGTCATGGTCGGTTAAATTTAACATGGTTGTTCCATTTGTCCTCCTGAAATCAACATAAAATATTATGTTTTCATATAAGTATCATAGTCAAATAGTTAGTTGGGTCAATTAGGTCTCTGCCCAACAGTGATAATAATTAATTACAAATATCAAATTCGAAATTCGAAATTGCCATAAATGGCAAAATTTTTCCAAATTCGAATTTACTAAAAATGGAATAAATTTCCAACGAATTTAAATTTAAAAATTACTTTATTTTTTTTCGGGATGTCACATCCTTTCCCCCTTCAGTAAAACACTATCCTCAGTGTTTGTCCCTTGGAACAAGATTGGATGAGATTTTCGCAAATCTCTCTCCAACTCCCAAGTGTCCTCCTCAGGACTAAAATGCTTCCATTGCACCTTGACCTGAGCGATGACTCTATTCTGAAGTGCTATTTCTCTCCATTCCAGAATGCACAGGGGTCCCACCTAGAACTCGCCTTCAGGTTCCACCTACACCAAGGTCCAATCAATCATATGAGTAGGGTCATGAATATATTTTTTTAAGAAAGAAACATGAAATACATTATGAATTTTCAGTGTAGCGGGAAGTGCAAGTTGGTATGGTACGGGTCCAATTCGAGCTAGTATTTCGAAGGGCCCACAAAACTTGGGTGCCATCCTGGAACAATTTCCTAACTTCAACGAGCTCTTTTGTTCTTTGACCTTCAAATAAACATGGTCTCCCACTTGAAATTCCAAGTGTCTTCTTTTTTTACTTGCATAGCTCTTTTGTCTGTCCTGTGCTTCTTTCAAGTTCTGTTGTACCTTCTTTACCATGTTCTCCATTTCTTGGAGCATCTCTAGTCCCACCATGATTTTTCTAGCCGGGTTATCCCAACTAATTGGAGTCGTACACTTTCTTCCATATAGTACTTCAAAAGGGCTCAACTTGGCCGAATTTTGGTACCCATTATTATATGCAAATTCTACCAAATGCACGTAATCTTCCCACTTGTTCGGTTTTGTTCTTACGTACATGCGGAGAATATCCTCTACAATTTGGTTTGTTCTTTTGGTTTGTCCATCCATTTGTGGATGATAACTTGTGCTGAAATTCAGATTAGTATTTAGCCCTCCAAACAATTCCTTCCAAAAAGCGGATGTGAATTTTACGTCTCTATCTGAAATCACCATTTTAGGAATACCATGCAATCTAAAAATTTCTTTCATGAATATTTCAGCAATGTTTATATCTTTAAAAGTAGACTTTACAGGAATAAAGTGTGTCGACTTACTGATTTTATCGATTACCACCATGATAGAGTCGTTCTGTTTCTGAGTTTTAGGCAGACCTGTTATAAAGTCCATCGATATGGTCTCCCATTTCCATTATGGTACTGGTAATGGTTGTAATAGGTCGGCTGGATGCTGGTGTTCGACCTTAACCTACTAACAATCCTGGCACCTAGCCAAGTATTTTGTTGTTTCTCCTTTCATATTAGGCTAGTAAAACAATTTTCTAAGTGCTGTTGTCATTTTTTGGTAACCTGGATGGCCAGAATACGTTTTCTTATACACTTCGTCCAAAACTGTTAATTTTAACTCTGCTAAATCTGGTATGTAAAGTCTGTTTTTAAATCGTAATAGTCCCTTCTTGTCAATACTTAGATATGGTTTATCTGAGTCTGTGGTACTATTTTGTAATTCTGCCATCATCGTAGTGTAATTTACGTCGCTAATACCGACTATCCTTACCCTTTGTTCCAGATCACTTTCCGCCCTGCTGATATTTATCTCAAATAACCCATGGACTCTTCTGCTTAAAGCGTCTTCTACTTTATTTTCTTTGCCCTTGATATGTCTGACTTCGAAGTCAAATTCACTCAAGAAGGCTAACCATCTGGCTTGCCTTACATTGAGATCTAGTTGAATAAATAGATATTTCATACCGCTATTATCCATCAATAGTAGAAATTTTCTTCCCATTATGTAGTGTCACCACATTTTTAATGCGTGTATTACCACTGCCAACTCTAAGTCATGAGTGACATAATTTTTCTCATGTTCCTTTAATTTCCGGGACACATAACAAATAACGTGTCCTTCTTGAGTTAGGACACCACCTAGTCCTTCTTTACTTGCATCAACACATACGGTGAAGTCTGTATCTGGGTTTGCTACCTTCAATATGGGTGCAGTTGTCAATAATCCCTTCATCTTGTTAAAACTGTCTTGACACTTCTCTGACTAGTTAAACGTGGTCCCTTTCTTTTGTAATGACGTGATAGGGTAGGTTATCTTGGAAAACCCTTCTATAAATCTACAGTAATATCTGGTGATTCCCATGAATGACCGAATATCTGCTACATCCTTAGGTACCGACCATTCCATAATGGATTTTATCTTCTCCGGGTCTACGACAATGCCTTTTGCTGCAATTACATGTCCTAGATATTGTATTTCTTTTTGATAAAAGTCATACTTGTCAAATTTGGCGTACAGTTTGTGTTTCCTCAATGTTTGCAGAACTATCCTTAAGTGTTCATCATGTTCTTCTTCTGTTTTTGAATAGACGAGAATATCGTCGATAAATATTACCACGAACTTGTCTAAGTACCGACTGAAAATATTTTTCATTAGGAACATAAACATGGTTGGTGCATTAGTGAGTCCGAAAGGTATGACTACAAACTCGTAGTGTTTGTATCTTGTCCAAAAATTTGTTTTGCTTATGTCTTCGTCTTTTATCCTAACTTGATGATAACCGGATCGTAAATCCAACTTTGAAAAGATCTTGGCCCGACCTACTTGATCGAATAGATCGTTTATCCTTGGTAAGGGGTATTTGTTCTTAATAGTCATTTTGTTCAGTTGTCTATAATCGATACATAGTCTTAGAGTACCGTCTTTCTTTTTCACAAAGAGGACTGGTGCCCCCCATGGTGAGACACTCAGTCTGATATACTCTTTGTTCAACAATTCCTGTAATTGTATTTTTAATTCTGTCAGTTCTGGTAGACTCATTCGGTATGGTGCCTTTGAGATAGGGGTTGAACTGGGTAGTAGGTCTATGGAGAAGTCTATTTCAATTCTAGGAGGTAATTCTAGTATCTCATCCACAAACATGTCTCTGAATTCACGTAGGACAACGAAGTCTTCTAACTTTGGCTTAACTTCTTTTTCTAGCAAATTCGTCACTTGGATGCAATAAACTTGGCATCCCTTTCTAATACATTTCTTGAGTTGCATCGTTGAAACTTGTCTGATTGATACAGGTTTTGGTATGCCTTGGGTTGTTCTAATAGTGCCAAAATCATCTTTATAGCTAAGTATCTTTGTATAACAATCTAGTACTTCTTTGTGTTGTTCCAACCAATCCATCTCGATAATTATATCGTAAGATCCTAGTGGTAGGATGTTCAGATTGGTCCTTATATTTTGACCATCTAAGCTAAACTCAAAATCAGAAATAAAGTCAACTACTTTCCTTTTAGTACCTGTTGCTAGTTGTATAAGCCATGATTTTGCGTGCTTCCATTTCTTAAGTTTATTTGACTCTACTACACCAGGAGTAATATAACTTAACATAGCTCCAGGGTCAATTAAAACAAAAATTTGAGTGTCAATGATTTTACCTTCGATTTCTACCACCGAGGACTGGTGGTCAGCTTGTCGACCATCTATGGCTGCATTTATCTGATCCAGGCTTTTTCCCACGTTTCCCACTGTTGAGGCTTCCTGCAGATTATGAACAGCAGTTATGTTTGCTGAAATTAAACGTGGACAATTCCTCCTTAGATGAGGCTCTCCATATTCCCAACACTTTAATGGCTCGCAGGAGCTGTCCCCAAATTTCTTCGTTCCCAAGTTTACCGGTTTACTGTTGCCTTGCGTATTCAGAAGACTAGAGTGAAAATCCTTTCTCGGAAAACTTTTTGCTGCGTTCCGATAAGGAGTTGGCTGGTATCCCTTCTTCCACTCGTTCATTCGATCTTGTTTCTTATCCCTCCAAGATTTGGGAAACTCTACCCGTTGTTTATACGGGTCATAGCACATTCGTGCTTTCTTGAATACTTCACTCAAGGATTTGGGGTTGTCAAACTCGATTCTGTCCCTATAGGACTGTGGTAAACAGCTTAAGAATCGCTGGATTTTTACCTTATCCTCCTGGATGTATGGTACGAACCTTAGTAATTCGAGAAATTTATTTATAAGGTCCTCTATCGTCATCTGACAGAGTCATAACTCGTAAAATTCTTCCGTCTTCCTTTCATAATAACTTTCAGAAAGGTATTGTTTCTTGAAGTACTTTTTAAAGTCAGACCATTCCAACTATTTCTGCTTTAGGCCCTTGGCCAATTTCAGGTCTTGCCACCAAATGATGGCCTTCCCTTTTAGATTGTAGATGTCCATTATGACCTTCATGTTGCTGGAATAATTGTAGATCTGGAAGTATTTTTTGATGTCCAACAACCATGCCTCAGCTTCTTCTCCTGTCTTGGATTCTCCGTCAAAGGTAGCTGGTTTAATCTTTTTAAATTCTCCTTCAAGGTGGTCTACTTGTTTTCTTTTTCTGTCTGGTTTAGTCTTGTCTTCAGCTGAAGGTTTTCCTTCAGACGAACTGTCTCCTTTTTCTATTTCCGGCCCAGAGTTCTTAGAGGCCCTTTTGCTGACTTCTTCGTCATGGTTTTCGTCCTTTGGGCTTTTCTTGGTGACTATACTACACATCAGGAATTCATTTATCTCTTGTTGTTCCTGCTGTGATTTCTTCATTTGTTCATTGTCGGCTTTGAAAATATGTAGCTCAACGATAAGATTGTTGGAAGATTGGTTGTTGTCATTGATGTCAACCCTAGTCACAGGTTTTGGACTGCAAGATTGATGAAGGTATTTGGACATGAAGGAAAATGCACATGCAGATACAACACCCATGTATGGATAGTATACATCATTTTGTTTCCAGTGGTATGTGGCACATCACATGGATCCTCATGGTTGAGGAGAAATGAATTTTTGAAGATGACAAAGTGAATTGTACATGTAGGCCCTGAAGATAATTACAAAAAATAATTACAAAATAAGATAGTGTCAGGTCGGCCCTAATGTTAAAATGAAGTGACATAAATGGTATAAATAAACATCTTTATACATTCATTTGATACAAGTCAAATTTCAGAGGGAAGAAGAAGTAAAAGAAGGTCGGATTTCAAGGCAGGATGAAATGTTTTGGTGATGTGTTCTAAGGTATGTTATTTTCAGGTAATCTTACCATTTTTGCTATAAATTTTTTTCTAGAACGATTCAGAAGGTGAAATTGCTATGGTATTGAGAAGACATATCAAGGTACCTTTGGTAAAAATTTTAGCTCTTTATTCTCAATAATTAGGGAGATACACTCGATGGAAGATAGGGTTTGTGACCAGTCATGAAGCTAATCAATAAACAGGTGTTCCGGGTAAAATAGTTATAAATTTTTCATACAGAATCCAAATGAAGTGGGACCACTTCCATTGGAAAGAGTATGGAATTTGGTTTCTTGTGTGAAAGTTTCAGAATCATATGTTAAATATTGAGCGCGGGGCATGCTGTACAAGTTGGGTCTTCTGAACAGACCAGAATTGAATAAAGTCTACCATTCTTTCGAGAACCTCCTTTTGGGGAGGATTCAAGGAGTGAAAATTGGAGTTTCAGAGAATACATTGAGTAATATTATCTATAGGATCAGAGTACTCCAAGAATTGAAGAATTGTAGAAATTGAAGAAGTCT
>JZKD02S1734768.1:67426-93248 GCA_000966675.3 Picea glauca
ATAACTCAGGAAGATTGGTTGCAACTGCAACAAGAAGACCGAACAACATATACATCCTAGACATGAAGAAGAGAGAGAAGACAAAATCCACACAAAAAGATTCTAAGGAAGAAAATGTCCCAAAGACCAAAAATAAGGATGAAGTAATTATTGAGTGCCACATGTTCAGGAGGAGAAACCCAAAAGAAGAGAGTTATATTTTTCCATTAAACTCAGGGGGAGCAGCCCTAACCTTTGCCATTGATGTCAAAGGGGGAGAGAAATTGGGATCATGAAGATAGGGGGAGCATGAGTGTTTCCATCAATGAAAAAGGGGGAGATTGTTGGAAGATTGGTTGTTGTCATTGATGTCAACCCTAGTCATGGGTTTTGGACCGCAAGATTGATGAAGGTATTTGGACATGAAGGAAAATGCACACGCAAATACAAAACCCAAGTATGGATAGTATACATCATGTTGTTTCCGATGGTATGTGGCACGTCACGTGGATGCTCATGGTTGAGGAGAAATGAATTTTTGAAGATGACAAAGTGAATTGTACATGTAGGCCGTGAAGATAATTACAGAAAATAATTACAAAATAAGAAAGCGTTAGGTCGGCCCTAATGTTAAAAGGAAGTGACATAAATGCTATAAGTAAACATAATTATACATTCATTTGATACAAGTCAAATTTCAGAGGGAAGAAGAAGTAAAAAAAGGTTGGATTTCAAGGGAGGATGAAGTCTTTTGGTGATGTGTTCTAAGGTATGTTATTTTCAGGTTATCTTACCATTTTTTCTATAAATTTTTTTATAGAACGATTCAGATGGTCAAATCGCTATGGTATTGAGAAGACATATCAAGGTACCTCTAGTAAAAATTTCAACTCTTGATTCGCTATAATTATGGATATACACCCTATGGAAGATAGGGTTTGTGACTAGTCCTGAAGTAGTCAATAAACTGGTGTTCCGGGTAAAACAGTCATAACTTTTTCATATAGAATCCAAATAAAGTGGGACCACTTCCATTGGAAAGAGTATTGGCTGTGGTTTCTTGTGCGTGAGTTTTAGAATCAGCTGTTAAATATTCAGCGCGAGGCATGTTGTACAAGTTGGGTCTTTTGAACAGACCTGAATTGAATAAAGTCTACCATTCTTTCTATAACCTCCTTTTGGGGAGGATTCAAGGAGTGAAAATTGGAAGAGTTTCAGAGAATACATTGAGTAATATTATATATAGGATCAGAGTACTCCAATAATTGAAGAATTGCAAAAATTGAAGAAGTCTCAGGAATCATTATCAGGTTATATGTGATGATTGGTTGATGGTGATGATTTAATGTAAAATTTTATTATCTCTCATATATTCTTGGGTGGAAGGAAGGGGCAAGGATGGAGAGTTCAACTCTCTCTTGATATTGGAGGATTGTATCTTCCTCTTGGAGTTTTATCCCTCTCTCTACATTTGGAATTTGTAGCTACCTTTGGAAGTCATTACTTCCCTTGAACAATAAACTATTGATTATTTCTCATATATTGTGGATGGTGTATTATGGTGTATTGGTGTAACTCCTATACTATTGTTCATTACTCATTGGATATATTTGAATGGCTTAAGTATAAGTTTAAAAAGGTTTTAAATTGTACTTGATATTGATTCACCCCCCTCTCAGTATAAACAAAGATTCCTCATTGTTTCCAACACCTCTGTGGGTGAGCTTACGTCATTGTTCTGTCCTGGATCTCTAGGGGGTCTTTGCTGTGGATTCCCTTCCATCCTGATTTCGACATCGTCCCGTGCTACCATAATTAATACAAAGTAGAAAAGGATTTATGTTTGTAACCATAAGTTTTATTAGTTTAACACAAATCAGAATATATATATATATTAAGTAACTAATATGGCCCTGTTCAGGCCCAGTGTTGTAACTTTTGTTGTGATACCATATGTAATAAACCTCAAAACTGTCAACTAATTTATTTATTTTTCTTACTTTATACATTTACCTTTGAATGGGTTCATCATTGAAAGAAAATCCTACAAACTAGGTTTACTTTCATACCGATATACCAATTATATATCCATATAGTTCTTCTTACCACCATGAGGGAAAAAGGGGCCTATATCCCTAAGTCCTATGCGTAACCTTAACCTTTTTATCAAAGGTGTCATGTGAGAAGAACAAAGGTTTAACATTGACGTAACAATTATTTGAAAACCAACAGTCTGTTCTAGTTGTTCCTTGACTCCACCTATTCCATAGAACACTCTGACTAACTACCATAATGAGGTTGGTGTTGGTTAGGGTTAAACTTACCTGAAACACGAAGGTGCTTGTTTCATCCATAACTCATTAATGGAGCTGGAAGGAACAGGTCATTCAAGAGTTAAACCCTGATCAGACCATTAATGTGGCCCTGTTGTGCACGAGAGTCGAGGCCATTATATGACCTTTCGTCCACTGTGGATGCTCCAAGTTACCTCCTTCACATCGAGTAGATTCACAGAGGATTTGGTTCTGCAACTCCGAAAAAATGTTGTCGAAGGAAAAATTGGAGAACTTCCATGATGGAGGCGATATCCTTCATCTGACCTCCTAGTAAGATTCATGCTTTCATTGTAACCTTTGTCTGTTATGAAAATTACTTCCTCGTTAATGAAATTCGACAGAGGCATTCTGGTTTTCCTTGCTATGGGTAGACATTTTTTTTTTTTCTTGCCGCACTCTCACTTTTCATTTCATCTTTCCTTGGGGACTATCGAGTGTTATTCGTGAAAAATGAGATTTTTTCTTGTCGTTCCCACTTGTGCTGTGTTGTATCATTGTTTTGGGAAAGCCATATTGTAATGCATCTTAGTTTCCAAGGTTAGTGAATTGAGCAGTGTTTGGTCTTGACCTTGTTCCCTGTCGTATTGGGTATTCTCTTTATAATGACTAAATAATGTTTACTTATCCTAGCTCTGTCTACCCACATCGACGAGTTCCTTCGAATGTACCTTGCCCTGACTGAAACCATAAAACCATTGAGGAGAATGGATAACCATTCATCACTTCCTTCTGTGGAACCCAAAATAGCGATACCTCTCTGGATTGAGGTTCCTATGTCATTCCTTAGACAATGGTTGTGGGTTATGTATGGGCTTGGACATGGTTTGACTATAGGGAGGAGGTTATGCATCTTACTCCATGGTTTAAATTAAACTTTCCCTTTCTTTTAGAGAGGTTCCTGTGTTATTTATTTTCCTCTATCAATGTATAGACTTACGAAACTCTTCATGTTTAATATAAATATTTTATGTAACTTGTCTCTTCCTCTGTATAACTATATGAAATCCTCCCTTGTTTAAAGTTCGCTCGATTTGATGTCTGTACTTTTATGAAAGCTCATTCTTTATACTGGATACTGTAACTAATGATGGGGCCCTGTTTGATGTGAGGGTACCCATCAGCTTGATCGCGTTCACTCCTCCCCTTTCGGTGTAACGGTGGTTTCTATTCAGTATGGGAGCCCACCTATGGTGGTAATTGGACTCGATATACTTTTTGAGCTTGAATCACAAATTCAACCTCTCCGAGCTTCAAACTCCCATGACTCTGAGACCTTAGAGAGTGACTCTTTCTTGCATAAGGTTTCCAGACCCCGATCGTGTAAACCTTCAGACGGTTCTTGGGCAATTGTCCTTGGTCTTAGTCGAGTCTTTGGGTAAAGGTTCGGTATGGTTCCTAGGTTTATGGGATAATTCCCGGGGAAGAGTACTCTCGAGGAGCCTTCCCAGAGTATTACGAGAATCAAGCAAACAAGACGATTCTCAGTGGAGCGAACTCATGCCCCAGACTTAATCATTTGTATAGAAACCAACTATGGCATGTAAGTATACACATGCATCCATTATTTCCAGTCTAAAACACCAGGCAATCATTCCACACATAAGTCATTATGGGCATATAAACATGAGCATGTATGCATGATATTCAATTCAAAATAAAAGGCATAAAACACTTATCAGATCCACCAGGCGTTATGCAACTGCGAAGAGGGGTGCTCGTTTCCACCCAACCGTAGGCTCAGTGACTCCAAACGGATTTACCACTAGCCACCCCCGAACTAGACCACGATGCTTTGAGATTCAGTCTCCTAATTATAGCTCAATGGAAGTCAAGGACGAAGGTTACTCTCCTTCTCCTAATACATAAACATAATCCAAGATGAAGGTTACTCTCCTTCTCCTATGTTCAGAACTCCCTGTGTTTCCATAGTTTCTCCAGTTCTCTTCCGCGATCCCTGTCACACGCGCGCGCTCTCTCTCTCTCTACCCTTTACCACACTTCCTCTCTTGCCTTTTTCTCTGCAAGATTGCATGTGGCGCGAATTTCCTCATCGATGGTTAGGTCTGAGAGCTTTTACGGATGGGCGGTTCACCCCCATCCCCTCATTAAATCTTGAGGAGCCTCCCCACCTACCAATCTGACGAAAAATCCATTCTAGGGTCAGAGAGTTGCTTTGGTCTTTGAGAAAGTAAAAACTAGTACGGTACTAGCTCAGTGGAAGTTAACGCAACCATTCTAGGTCCCTTCCACCACCTCTCATTAGCCATCATGGTCTCTTTTAGTACATCCCCCTCCCAGCAGTCATGCAACACATATTCATAACATAATTTACATTCATTGACCTTTTATACAAAGGTCCGTCAAATCAAACATTCACATCTTTGAGTTTGCCATAGTTCTTGGCCACTATAGTTATTTTTACAGACTGGGGGAAATAGGGTGTTACAGTGCAATTGTACAATTGTATCTTGTGCCTCTCTGAGCTGTCTTTTGAGCCACGTTACGTTGCCTTCACAGCCTTGTGCTGCTGACACTTCCAGGGTTTTTGTCGCTAGTTGTTGTCTCAAATCCATGTTTTCCTAGTATAGTTCGGTGATAGCTAGTTTTGCCTGCTTTAGCTGATAAAAATGGCTCTTGATCATTTGTACCTGTGGCATCCAACCTCCTCATTGTGATCCTACTTTCTCAGCTTGTACCTTCCACAGACTCCAGTCGGACAATGCGCATAAGTAATTTTTCAACAACCGATCTCACGCACGGCTCTTCTGGGATTCGGGTTTCCCCAACTTCCTTATTCTTATTTTACCTGTACCTTCTTCGAGGTATTTTTTCTTGGGGAGACAGGGATTCTACTATCCTTCCTTCCTACTTAGGTCCTTCCACTCCAGGTTTTGCGCGATGTGATGTCGTCGTTCCCGTGGGTAAAGGGGAAACTCCCTTTGTGTCGTTGGGGATGCCTGTTGTGAGTGAGAATGAATCCCAGCCGCTTTGGGGCTTGAACCTAGAGATTCCACCACTTTGTGTGCCCTTCCTTATGTTTTGGGAAGTTTCCATGGCACGACCAGTGTTTATCTTGCATGCAGTGGATCCGAAAAATGCCCAAGATGGAGAATTTGATCAAACTGGGTCTGCGAGAAAACTTACAAACAGGGCATGAATCTGATTTCAAAAATAAAACGAGTGAAGAACCTCTGGGATTTATAACAGATCAGGAAGAAGGAGGAATCGTGCCAAGGAACACTAAATTCATGGCGACTAGATGTTTCGAATTGAAATGAAGATTTTCCATAACACATCCCCGCGTGTAAGGTATAAGCGATAAGGGTTGTAGGGCATACGTGATACAAACACCACAATTTTTTATTCCTTTGGCCTTCATAATGAACTGATAATAGTTACAACACTTGCCGATGTGACTTGCATTAACTAATTGACTCGACCTGGGGCACGTAGAGACTAACTTTTAACAGGACCTGATTCTATGGGAGCAACACACCCATACCATTTATGCATGTTTTGAATCTAACATCTCTTCCTGTTTTCAATGGCCAATCAGCCACTTGCTAACTTCGACCCCTTCGTTGTTACGTACCTGACTTCACATGTTTTGACACATGGGCCATAACTCAACTAAAACTGACTATAATCGAAAGGAAAATGGTGGCTCTAACAGGAGGCATCATGTCTCGAGACCCAAAACTAGGATTCACATAAGACGACGAGATCAAGGATGACAAGTGTGAAGACATGTCTAGAATACCAAAATAGAAAGGATTAGAGGCCCAAGGTATTGGATGAAATTATGATTCTACATACCACTTGGGAATAAAAAAGGATTCATCCCCATGGACTAAGCAAAGACCATGGGAAGGGTAGCGCTAACTAAGTGAGTCACAAGGGCTCCACCAACCATAGTTTTCAAAACTCACAATGCAATACAAAATCCTAAGGCCATATAATAATCAAAGAGCACTCCTAAATAAACCTAAAATCCAGTGCACACAAACAAGATATAACGATTGAAAAGGACCTCTTGAACTAAAGTAGGTATGCCTCACCCAAGAGGTGCCAGAGACTCCACAACAATAGAATGGAGGTGTCAGAATCAGTTATAAGGACCCACCTAGGCTTCACATCACACTCGATCAGATCCCTCTGAAGAGGAAATAATCCATAAAGTCTGTGTGTTGTCTGATACCTATCTGACTTAGGGTACCTACAGAATAACCCCTACAAGAAAGCTATGTGGGTACCTATGTCAAGAAACTAGAGTCAACATGATATAACCAATTCTCATGTGAGCAGTTATAAGTTCGATCCACCATATGTCCAGGGTAGAAAATATTGAAATCTTGAAAGGACTGCCTCTCAAGGAGGTAAAGACACTAGCAAAAACCCCAAATATGAATAGAACCCCAAAAATATCTATGATGCTAAGAAGGTATGATAGGGTTATCTCTGAAACCAACTTCGCGTGACCTCGTGCTTAACTCCAGTGTGAGCGGAGCCTTATGAGGACACCAATTATATACTGGCTTTCACCACTCCCTGGCCAGACACATACGTTGAGTTTTATAGCCTTGGAGAAGTTTACTCACAAAATCTTATCCCAAGGCCCTACGTCCTATACTTGTTTGTGTACCCTAAAAAATAAAATTGTTTCTAATCAATTTGAATTATTCATCATTAATTTTAATGGCTTCTGCTTACTCAGGAGGTGCGATCATGAAACTGGTGGTATGAGGAATCAACATAAAAGAAGAAAATATAAAAACATTGCAAATGACTAGTCTTGATTTTCAAAGATATGGTATGGTTCTAAATGCTTCTTCCAAAATGAAATCTCTACAATTTCAATGAAGTGCAATATTTCCTAATATGCCAAAACTAATGAAAAGTATCCAAAAGTGAAAATTCCATAATGAAATGCAAGAAAGCAAAGTTTTTTGTATTTTCGATATTGAAAAGAAAATGCAGGGACTAGATAACAACCTCACAAGAAGACACTACTGCAAGCATCAAGAGATAAGCCAAGAAAGACACCAAAAAGTAGCTACCCAAACCCAAAATGCAAGGGAAACAATAATAAGGACAAAGATTTCGCCCAAGAATTCACCAATAAAGTGGATTCATATCACTCTGTAGGCACTTAACAATTAGAATAGGAACCCAAGAAGTCTTAGCAACCAACAAAACTCACCCAACAAACACCAAACTCAGCCAAAAAGACTAAAGAGATATTGTACGTGCCCTAAAGGAAGACATCTTGTGTATGTATGCGCCCTGTCAAGGGAAAACTCACGTATGTCAAGGAAGACACTGCCTAGGCAAGGGTTAAGACAAGAAACTCATATATAAGGAAAAATACAAACTATCAAGCAACAAGCGATAGAGAAACTCAGGAAAATAGAGAGAAAATCAAGGAGAAACAACACTCAATACGCCAAAAAAGGAGATCTCCACAGTGGAGTCGCCAATTCTGTTAGGAGGAAAATATCTCTATGGCAAGGGGAAATCCACAACAGACGGAATGACACCCAAAAATATACTCTAATCTCAAGTATGTTGTATAATTGAAATTCTAACAAGAGAAGGATAAAATCCTACCTCGTTCGGACGTCCGAAGAAGATCACCGTTGAAAATACAACCAAAAGCTTTATATTTGCAACTTGTAATAAACCTCAAAACTGTCAATTAAATTTATTTATTTTTCTAACTTTATACATTTACCTTTGAATGGGTTCGTCATTGAAAGAAAGGGGTCCTAGATGATGTTGAATTAAAATTTCTACCCAATCTAACCTTTGAATCAATATTTCAAGTGTGCATACTCTGCACACCACCACTCACTTAATCCTACAAACTAGGTTTACTTTCATACCGATATTGCAATTATATATCCATATAGTTCCTCTTACCACCATGAGGGAAAAAGGGACCTATATCCCTAAGTCCTATGCGTAACCTTAACCTTTTGATCAAAGGTGTCATGTGGGAAGAGCAAAGGTTTAACATTGATGTAAAGATTATTTGAAAACCAACAATCTGCTCTAGTTGTTCGTTGACTCCACCTGTTCCATATAACACTTTGACTATCTACCATAAGGAGGTTGGTGTTGGTTAAGGTTAAACTTACCTTAAACGCGAAGGTGCTTGTTTCATCTGTAACTCATTAATGGAGCTGGCAGGAACAGGTCATTCAAGAGTTAAACCCTGATCAGACCATTAATGTGGCCCTGATGTGCACGAGAATCGAGGCCATTATCTGACCTTTCGTCTACTGTGGATGCGCCAAATTACCTCCTTCACAAGGCCAACCCTTCCTTCGTACCAACGACATTTAATCTACGCGGTAAGGCTTTCTTTTTGGGTTAGCGGTTCATTCTGGTATCGAGTAGATTCACAGAGGATTTGGTTCTGCAACTCCGAAAAAATGTTGTCGAAGGAAAAAATGGAGAACTTCCATGATGGAGGTGATATCCTTCATCCAACCTCCTAGTAAGATTCATGCTTTCACTGTAACCTTTGTCTGTTATGAAAATTACTTCCTAGTTAATGAAATTCGATAGAGGCATTCTAGTTTTCCTTGCTACGGGTAGATAGGTTTTTTTTTTTTTCTTGCCGCACTCTCACTTTTCGTTTCGTCTTTCCTTGGGGACTGCCGAGGGTTATTCGTGAGAAGTGAGATTTTTTCTTGTCATTCCCACTTGCGCTGTGTTGTATCATTGTTTTGGGAAAGCCATACTGTAATGCATCTTAGTTTCCAAGGTTAGTGAATTGAGAGGTGGTTGGTCTTGACCTTGTTCCCTGTCGTATTGGGTATTCTCTGTATAACGACTAAATAATGTTTCCTTATCCTGGCTCTATCTACCCACCTTGATGAGTTCCTTCGACCGTACCTTGCCTTGACTGAAACCATAACCCCACTGAGGACAACGAACAACCATTCATCACTTCCTCCTGTGGAACTCGGAATAACGATACCTCTCTAGATTAAGATTCCTATGTCATTCCTCAGGCAATGGTTGCGGGTTATGTATGGGCTTGGCCATGGTTTGACTATCGGGAGGAGGTTATGCATCTTACTCCATGGTTTAAATTAAAATTTCCCTTTCTTTTAGTCAGGTTCCTGTGTTATTTATTTTCCTCTATCAATGTATAGACTTACTATACTCTTCATGTTTAATATAAATATTTTTTGCAACTTGTCTCTTCCTCTGTATAACTGTATGAAATCTGCCCTTGTTTAAAGTTCGCTCGATTTGATGTCTGTAATTTTATGAAAGCGCATTCTTTATACTGGATACTGTAACTAATGATGGGGCCCTGTTTGATGTGAGGGTACCCATCAACTTGATCGCGTTCACTCCTCCCCTTTCGGTCTAACGGAGGTCACTATTCAGCATGGGATCCCACCTATGGCGAATCTCAGATAAGTAAAAAAATTAAAACTAATCCTTATCTTGTATGTTTGATAATAGAAAGAATTTGAGTTCGATGAGACCCATATTCTATAACTAACTGAATGCTTCGCTTCTTTTGTAAGTCGAAGTGGAAATGGCGTTGGATTTAAATCAGGTTCTGCTCAGCAAGGTAAACGTGCGACTATTAAGAGAACTCTTGAAAGGTCTAGAAAAATCCTGGTGGTGTTGGGTTACTACCCTGGCGTTCTTGGCATACCACTGATATCAAATCATTAGATGTATAGAATTTTTAAATGAGGGTTGTAAATGTTTTCTTTTAATGAGTTTTGTTGTTTGTCTCTGTATAGCGATATTCCAGACATAATTCATATTGGGAACCGCGACAGAGATAGAGTATACAGTAAATTCAATTTTAATGCAACCTTTACTTGTGGCAGTTTTTGATTAAATTATTTCCAATTAGAGTAAGTCTTGTGGTTGTGGTTATATGCATCGAGTCCTGGGAATGCGTGGGTTATGTGCGTATTATTTAAATGTCTGTGTTAACTTACGTTTCCCCAGCGTAATCATTCCACGTTGATGAAGTCAGGGCTTCCATAGTTTTAATGTTCATTCCCTTGACTGTGAGACTGTACTACCCAAAAGAATCTAATACTCCAAAAAAAAATTGTTCTGGATCTCCTTAAGGGTTTCGCATTCTAAATTCGTAACAAACTTTGATTGTGGAAAGGGTACACCGCTCTAAAAATCTTCTGATAGGAGTCAATTCCCATAATTTTTTTAGCATCTGATAAACAAAAGGGGTTTTCCAGATTTCTGTAACTTTCCAAATTTTGTCATTCTATACACATCTAGTATTTAATTTGCATGTTGTTGGTGCATACGAAAAAGTCATACAATGCAAGAAAAGATGTATATCATATCAACCTTTCTGATGTAGATAGATTACTTCCAGGTTGCATTTTTTTCCAAATACATATATATATGTATAATATATGAGTGCCCAGGTGATCCATAAGGTTCTTGTTGTTTCGTATCTCTCTTCAATTCTTAAATGTAATAGAAAAGACGTATTTTTAAGGGGCATGATTTTTTGGAATTTTAATTCTAGTGATGCATCTAAACGTTTCCTGTAATTGTTCTGTATTTTAATTCTAGCGATACATTTAAACGTTTCCTTTCGGCATAAATTTACTCAACTCTGATTTCTCAAATTTAGATCTGTTTAATACTTCAGTCACAAAAATAAACCTATATCTATACAGATTAGTTCTCTTCAAGCACATAGAGTATCCTAGCATTTCGACTTTAGATTAAACCTATCCTGTAGACAGATCTTCTCTTTAAACTCAAATCGCATATAAATAAATTTTCCTAGTATTCCAGATTTCGGGAGGGACCACTCCAGAATTTAGATTGTGATTGTAAATTTAATACCATGATAGATGTCATCCATTGAAAGAATTATTTCAAACTAGAACAATTAGTTACATAATATCAGTTACACACAAAACATCCAAAAACAGAGTAGGGAAGGGTTTACATATCTGAACTAGCTTGTGGGAAAACAAAGGGAACAACCACATTCCTCCCAACCGTAGAATAAGGTAGCTAAAACACTTGCCCGATTCACCCCCTAGCCCGACCATGAATCCATGAGGATGAATTTCGGAAGGCTCCTCCTCTGAAATGTCCTTCACTTTCCACCGATTTCTCCTTGCCTCACACTCACTCTGTAGTGTTCATAACAGCAAGGAAAATAAAAATCAATAATCTCCTTGTCCAACATACTTGGCAGCGTATTGCCTCCTCACATATGCTCTTTATCAATTTACCCAGGTCTTTTTTCCCTCCCTTGGGAATTTTTGCAGCTTTCTAACTCCCTAATTTTCAAGGGCTTCCAATGGCCAAATCCTTGATTTTCCACTTGTAACAATCAGCCTAGATGTAGTTCCAACATGTTCCCCACTCATGGAGTCGTGGTCGATTAAATTTAACATGTCTGTTCCATTTGTCCTCCTGAAATCAACATAAAATATTTTGTTTTCATACAAGTGTCATAGTCAAATAGTTAGTTGGGTCAATTAGGTCTCTGCCCAACAGTCATAATAATTTATTACAAATATCAAATTCGAAATTTGGAATTTCCATAAATGGCAAAAATTTTCCAAATTCGAATTTACTAAAAATGGAATAAATTTCCAACGAATTTAAATTTCAAAATTACTTTATTTTTTTGGGGATGCCACACAACTTGTCTTAAAAAACCAAGATACGCAAGCATGTGGTAATGATATATAATGCCATCATATTAATCAACATAATCCATTAACATACATAACAAATACGCCCATGTAAAGCAATACAAATATTTGCAAGATATCAATTGGACGGGAAGAGAGTATTTATATTAATGTAATCAACATGAGTACATAGGTGACAAACTTTTGTAATGACACATATCAGAACTGAGAAACTAAGTTCCTCCAGCTAGGCCTCCACCACTTCAATCCTCTACAATTCAATCTCACATGTAGGAGTTAATGAGGTTCTCCATCACAAGGTAGGGAGAGCTTGGGGGATGAACACAAGAAGTTCAAACTTTCAAGAACAAAGGGAAAAATTGAGGTAAAATTTCTCCAGAGTGTCTTTGCTCTCAATGATGAATTATGTATCTTCAAGGCTTGGATATGGCTCAATTTATATCCTCCAAATGGAATTGAAGGGTTGATTCAGATTGTTTCCAGCATATGGAAGGTCAAGGATCATGGATCTCGTGACATGGCATGGAAACCCGATGCAAATTTGTTTTTGAGAGTCAAACCTGATGTACACAGGATGTAATGGAGTACCATGCATATGTACGCATGATGCATAACTGGCAGGTCATGTACATCTATAAAAAAATAGTATTTTAAGATATGGAGTTATAATAAACAGGGGAAATGAAGTCTACAGAGGGAAATGGAAGGCCATCTAAGAAAGATGCATGTAGCGTGGAAAAAATTTCTATAATAGATTCCCCCTAATGTGTGATGTCATAGGAGTATCTATGATGGCCGAAATACATTATAAATTCCTCGAAGTGGGGTAATGAAGACTCAACTAGAAGTACCAGTTTCTCATGAGAATATTACAATCCATAATGACTTTGTACACATGGTTTTCAATCTAAATTGCATTGCAGATCCATGTGCATATATATCAAGTAGTTGTTCATGGCCATGAATAGGCAATACAAAGTGGACATATGCCATAGGCTGTCATAGTCACGGACAAGAGACATTGGAGGTGAGTATCAAAATCAACCTAAGATATTTGTATACAATGGAGTCCAATATAATATTCCATGATCACTGAGGTCATATAGGTACTATTCAAATGAAAGACAACAACAAATATGGGGTGCTGCTACTATAAGCTGGAGGTCTTCTACACTATCCGTTGAAGGTGCAAGTCTACATTTGTGAATAGAGGAGTTGAAGTTGAACACAATGAGACTTTGTTTGATTACCAATCATTAAGGTATACTGTTAACAAATGTGAGACAACCCACCGATAATGGAATTAGGTGTCAAGGCATTGAGTACATTCAACAAGTGTGAATAAGGGTGTTGAGGTAGAACACTTGAAGAATCCATCGATCATGAGTTATGAGAAATAGACGACATGCAAAGTCAAGAGTTATGAGAAATGGCTAACACAAGATTTATACTTCCTTTGAACAAGAGCATGAAACAAATGGATAACTCAAGCAACATAGACTTACCACTGATCATTGACAAACATTTGCAACGCTGGAGGCATCAACAAAATCTCCATAGGAACTAGAAGAATAACCAGTCAAAGGAGTAAACTCTAAATAATGAGCTCATCTTCCTAATGTCATGCTAAACCCAAACCTTGGATGAAAATGGACTAAATATTTTGTGCTCTGTTCAAAGGCGACACAACTACTGCCGATAGGAGATAATATTCTATTCCCACCAGTATTTTTTGGGTTTTTCATAGAAAAAGAAATGTTATGATCTAGGAGAGGAAACAAGTGTCATGAGTAAGCAACTAGTTCCAAGCAGCGAAACACACCTATGTTCAATGTAGGGAAGTGCATGTGGCACATGGACACTCAAAGGGGTGTTTCCTCTATGGGTAAATGGTGTCAAGATGCAAAGGATATATAAAAGGCATTCCTTGGCTAGTGATGAGAATTGTTGGGGAAATAGGGCTTATAAAAAGAAAGTGGGAGCCAAAATTAGGCTCAACAATGCAAGCATGATAATGGGATGCAATTACAACTTAACTCAAAATTTTATTTTTTCGTAGATGTTAGTCCCCTAGGCCCAAAAAAGTATAAAATAATACCTAGGGGAACTCTTCTATCCAATGGTGACTAGAGTATTCCTTTTTTGTAAGTAGTCTACTTGGTCTGGAAAAGGGTTAAACTTATACCAAATAGATGTCCTTTAAAAACCATTTAATGAGTGTGAAAGAGACAAGTTCACTCGACAATCTTTTCATTTTTTGGAGTTTGAAATGAGCTTAACTAAGTCTCTAGGATGTTTTTCTAAGCAGCATATCATGGGGGAGTCCAGGGATCCCATGCAGGACTTATGTTGAATTACAACAACTCACGGGTAGCTGAAACAATCCTGGGAGAAACCAAACCTTGCCAAGCTGAGGAGGATAAAATACTTGTAGAGGATCCTTCATCTACAATACATTAATGAACGCCCATTATCTAGAACATTGCAGAAGAAGGAAGGAGAGGCTCTATAAGATCACTCCAATCCAAGGAAACCATCCTAGTATTTGGAGGGAGTGTACTCAGAGAGAGTGGATTAATCCCTTGTTCATAAGGTACATATCGCAAAATGCTAATGACATGGTCGAAAGATGCATAGGCCCCCAAAAGAAGAGTGGGATTGACCGAAGATTTCATAAAAAATGCCACTTCCTTAGACTTCTCACTCTCCAAGAGAAGAGTGGGATCGACCGAAGATTGCATCAACACGACCACTTCTTCAACAATTGGTTGAATATGATGCAAGACAACATGGTCAAGAGATGCATCACTCCCCAAAATAGGAGTGGCGTTGGTCGAAGATTGAATCGGAATGATCGCTGGTTGAACAGGATGCGAGACAACATGGTCAAGAGATGCATCACCCCCCAAAAGAAGAGTGGTGTCGATCGAAGATTGCATCGACACGACCGATGTATCAACCAATGAAGGAATAGAAAGTTGGAAAACCAAAGATGACTTAGAACCCAAAGGGCCACTCGACAAGGACCATGCTTCTCATACCACTGCAATAATAGGGCACAAACGCATTAGGTAGTATCCTTAGAAAAGTCTACAAATGAACTTGGGATTATGCCCTATATGTCTAGGCTTATCAATCGTATAAATTCCCCCAACATAACTTGCAGTGGATGGTGACATGCCTCCAGCATGACTTGCAAAGGATAGTAGAAAATATCCAACATTACTTGCAGAGGTTGGTGATGTTTGTCGAGTGTGACTAGAAGTGACTAGAGTTTCCCCCCTAGCATGAATTGCAGTGGATGATTGATTTCCCCAAAATGACTTGCAAAGGTTGGTGACTGGTATCCAACATTACTAGTAGAGGTTGGTTTTAGGTCTCCAACATGAATTGGAAAGGTTGGTGACTTGATGCCAGTATGACTCAGTGAATGGACTTGTGATGCCAGCATGACTTGCAGCGGTGGGTTGCTTGCCTCCAGCATGACTTGCAAAGTCTATTGAAAGGCCTCCAACATGACTAGCATAGGTTGGTTTCAGGTCTCCAACATGACTTGCATAGGTTGGTGATAGGTCTCCAACATGACTTGCAGAGGTCGGTGATGTCATATGAGACCATGGTCCCAGGAAAGAATGGTTATGAGACATCGCAAGACAAGCAGGATTCTGGTGTACACCATGGCCCTACCTAGTAGGGTAGTATCCTCCTCCCATCTTATTCATAAAAGGTTGTAAGTGCATCATCACCGAGGAAGTTGCTTTCTAGGAGAAAGTGACATGACATGAGTTACTCATGTGAGGATACATGTTGCCCCAGGATGAAGGAACTCCATGCAATGGGTTGCCCATACTATAAAATTGACTCCCTCTGGATGGAACACTATAGGATAAAGGGAGGTTCACCATGATAAAATCGTTCGTGGAAACCAACATAGTGGAAGAAGGATATATGGACGAGATGTAATAAGTAGAAGGACCTCCCATTTGAGCACTCGATCCTAGAAAAGTGAAGCTAATATTGGGTCCAGAGGAAGGAGGAATCCAACCTCCTACCGTAGGAGATGGTTTACGGATATGACCCCCACCAAATGAAAAGGATAATAAGGAGGCATCATGCCCTTAGACCCAAAACAAGGATTCACATAAGACAACAAGACCGAGGATGACAAGTGAGAAGACATGTCTGGCATACCAAAAGATAAAGGATTAGAGGCCCAAGGCATTGGCTGAGGACTATGATTCAACGTACCACTCGGAAATACAAAAGGATTCATACCCATGGACTGAATAGATACCATGAGTGGGGTGGCGCTAACTAAGGGAGTCACAGGGGCTCCACCAACCATAGCAGTAAACAATCACGACACAATAAAAAATCCTAAGGCCAACTAATAATCAAAGAGCACGCTCCTAAATAAAGATAAAATCCAATGCAGACAAACAACATGTAATGGCTGAAAGGGACCTCCCAAACTAAAGCAGGTATGCCTCGCACAAGAGGGGCCTGAAACTCCACAACAATAGAGTGGAGGTGTCAAAATCAATTATAAAGACCCATGTAGGATTCACAACAGAGTCCTTCAGATCCCTCTAGAGAGGAAATCCTCCATAAAGTACGTGTGTTGTCCAATCCCTATCTGACTCATGGTACCTACAGAATAACCCTTGCAAGAAACATATGTGGGTACCTATGTCAAGAAACTAGAGTCACCACGATATAATCAATGCTTAGGCGAGCAATCGCAAGTCCGGTCAACCATATGGGCATAGTAGAAAAGCCTGAAATATTGAAAGCACCACATCTCAAGGAGGTAAATGCACTAGCAAGACCCCCAAATATGAATACAACCCTAGAAATATCTTTGACACTAAGAAGGTATTAGAGGGTTATCTCTGCAACCAACTTCATGCGACCTCGTGTTTGACTCTGGTGTGAGCGGAGCCTCCTGAGGACACTAATTATATAATGGGTTTCACCAATCCCTGGTCAGACACATACGTTGATTTTTATAGCGTTGGATAATTTTACTCACAAAATGTTATTCCAAGGCCCTAGGCCGTATACTTGTTTGTGTACCTTGAAAAATAAAATCGTTTCTAATCAATTTTAATTATTCAACGTTAATTTTACTGGCTTCTGCTTACTCAAGAGGTGCGATCGTGAAACTAATGGTATGATGACTCAGCATAAAAAAAGTAAATATAAAAACATTGCTAATGACTAGTCTTGATTTTCAAAGATATGATATGCTTTTAAATGCTTCTTCCAGAATGCAATCTCTACAATTTCAATGAAGTGCATTATTTCCTAATATGACAAAACTAATGAAAAGTAGCCAAGGGCCCAACAAGCTTTAAAAATATGTGGCCTTTATAAATTTTGGGCTCTCAAGGGAATGAGGGTTACTTCAGTTGCTAGTAAACTATGGGGATCTGGAGACAGATTCCTTCAACCTCGATGGCCAACCATTGAGAATTGAAGTGGATGATATAGACTTCATCACAGGATTGTCTCGCCAAGGAGAGGTAGTGAATCTTAAGGCCCGAGGGGTTGGGGGTGGTATGACTATGAAGGAGTACATTTTCACCCATTATGTTGCAGACATAGATAAAGTAGGGAGCCAACTCTCTATCAAGGTGATCGAGAACCTAAGCTTAAATATCATGGTGCTTGTACTCATAAGGATTTCGGGGTCGGCCTCATTGCAGCAGGAATCAAGGTCACTCATGTTCTATATGGTGGAGTGTTTAAGACCCACTATTTATGAATGGTGTACCTCACTGCTGTCTAATATGAAGAGTTAGTTGATGGTTTGCAAACAAGGGAAAATGACAAATTTTGGATTTGCATCCATACTTTGTATTTTTTTCTTTGAGAGGGTTCCAATTTTGATCCCTAGAGTAGAGATTACTCCACATGGATAGTGCGATCCAACCATGTCACGGTGGACTGCTGTGATGAGGTGGCTAGGGGGTGGTAGGGTTCCAACCCCCTACAATGATGAGTTCTTTTTATAGTGGCACTGACATGTCATAGTCATTGAGGATTATCCTTACAGAGGGATCAACTACAGAGGGTATCCTGACATGCCTTTTCCACCAGGTTCCGCCTACGGTGATATTGGTAAGAAATGCTTTTATGTATTTCATTTTTTTTGTGTTTTTCAATAAAAATAACAAATAACAAATATTTTTGTATGTTATCAAGTATTAACAATTTATTTGTTATGTAGATGTAGGTCCGCGACGTCTGGAGGGATTCCCATGACATTGACAGAGGGGCCGAGGAGATCAGAAAATGGGCGGGGACACAGAGAGAGTGATACATAATGTGTAGAGGAACCTGTCTCAATTGATACACAAGATTCCTATGGTTCAAGTGGACGATCTGCCAGAGGCGATGCATCGGCAAGTGGTGGGTGTACCTCGTGCGTGAGTGCAACTCTTCCAACATCTTGCAAATGTTGTAGTGTGCTATCATGATTTTCATTTGGAGCCATAGGCGTAGATGCCATGGTCATATTACATGCTGACCATATATGTATTTTGAGGGCGTGAGCCCCATTTTGTACTATGAAACCATATCTTTTGAACTCGAAAGGATGAAATATAAAAAAAATTGGTCTTCATCTTTACTTATATACGTTACAATGTGTAAATGTATGAATGTGTTTTCTTTCCTTAGATATGTGACAAATTCCAATCTAAAATATAATTAGCATATGCATCAGATACATGATTAGAACTTCTAGGTATGTGATTATAAGTAAGAAAATCAAAGTATCGTTCCAAAATTCGTACCCATAGGAATCGTCGGAGTAGAGTAGGATCTTGCACACAGTAATTGTCGTTCAACGGACATACGACTAAATAGGAGTCGAGGAGAACCTCTAAAGACAGAACACCATGTGAAATGGTGTCGCATAATAGCTCTATAATGGTGCTATACTCAACCACATTATTCATTGATGGCTCTAGACGAATGCCACCTGAAGACACCAGTTGGCCCTTGGGTGAGTAAATGAGCCAAGCTCCAGAAGCCATGTTCCATGTATAACGACTGGCACCATCTGCGAATCCTATGTAAATTGAAGACTCCATTGACATCTTCCAGCCAAGGGAAAACTTGATAAGTAAGCCGATGACACAAAGGAAAAGATGTATATACACTAAGAGACACTAGTATACAAAAGGTCACGCCCAAACTTGAGGGATAAAGCGTAATACCTTTTAAGGTAGAGCCCATTTCTAGGCTCATCCAACATATTACCTTCATAATATTCTAATTTGTAAGCTCCTTTCTCTAAGACATGTCACACGATGTAAGGACCATGCCATATGGGGTTGAACTAGCCTACCCCTAATGGTTCTTTGGATTAGTCATAAAGGAGAACCAAGTCACCCTAAATGTACTGCCAAGGACAAACAAACTTATTGTACTGAACCTTAACACGTCTTTTATTTTCTTCGATAGTCGTAAAGGAATATCGACGCTGCTCATCGAGACGCTCTAGTTATATGAGGCATTCTTCAAGATCAGATGTGTCAGGTAGGATCTCAATTTCCAACTTAAGGGAAGGGATTTGACATTCAATTGGAAGAGTCTACTCCATGCCATGTACTAACTAATAAGGAGAAAATCCAGTTCAAGTTTTTACCGTGGTTCGGTATGCCCAAAGTGCAGGGTAAGGCATCAAATGCCAGTCATATTTACTCTAGTTGACAGTTTTTTGAAACATGGTCTTGAGAGATTTATTCACTCCCTCTAATTTTCCATTTTCCTGGGATAGTAAGGGGAATAATGACCATGCTTAAACCCCATTTTTTATGCTAACTCTTTCATCATTTCATTCTGAAACGGACTGCCATGATTAATGACAATCTCTCTTGGGATTTTGAACCGGGATATAATATGGTTGAATATGAAGAATGTTGCAGTCTTACCATTGGATTTAATGATAGGCATGGCCTCTGCCCGTTTAGTAAAGTAATCCATGACCAAAATAATATGTTGGTTCCCCCCCTTAGCCAAGGCTGGGTTACATTCCATAAAATATACCCCCCACTTGGGACCAACGATGATGACTGGGTGAAGAGGGGTTGGGTGCAAGCGCATTTTTCGAGCGAAGACATGGAAAGGGTGATACTTCTTGACCGCTTCAACATAATGTTTAATAATTGATGGCCAAAAATAATCGACTCACAATATTTTTTGGGTTGTCGCAAGCTAGGATAAATGACCACCAGAAGCCCCACTGTGACAATCATTGAGAAAAGACTCAGCTTCCTCGTGAGTCAAGAAACGACGTAAAATATTATCTACCCCTCAACAATACAAAGTGTCACCGATAATAAGGTAGTTTTTAGCTTGATGACGTATGCGTCGTTGATCGTCTCTCGACAGATGATGGGGTGGCTTCAAGGTTTGAAGATAGATCAAAATGTCTCAATATGAGGGGTCCAAAGACAAGATAAGGAATATAAGTTCATCCGTGAACGAATATTCATGAAAAATTTCATCATATAGTCGAGGTAAGTCCGATATCAACTTGGAAAAAAATAACAATTTCTTAGACTTCGCCAAAGAAAAATCGAGATCAAATTCTTTCAAAATAACAATCCACTTATTGTATTTCCCCCCTATGATACACCTGGTGAGGACGTATTGAAATGGATTGATATCCGCAACTACGGTGGTTTTGCAAAGTAATATATAATGTCGTAATCTTTGAACCACATGTACAGTGGCCAAGGTCAGTTTCTCTACGTGAGAGTATTTAAGTTCAGGAACGACTAGGTTTCGACTGAGATGGTAGACAATGTGCTCATGGAGCTCATTGTCCTCCTAAATTAGAACTATACCAACCTTCCCTTCAGACGCGATGATATAAAGAAAATAGTCTCTACTATAGTTTGGAGGCTTCAACAAAGGTGTTGATACCAATGATTTTTTAAGAGCATCGAAGGATTCTTGGGCTCGCTCATCCCATATAAATGGAGTGTCCTTATTCAAAATACACATGAAACCTTTAGTTTAATTGGCATAGTTTACTATGAACCGACGTAGGAAATTAGCCTTCCCCTATAAACCTTGAAGTTGTCTAATGTTGTGCGGGGGAGGAAATCGAATTATTGCCTCAACCTTCATAGGATCTACCATGATCCCATGCTCATACCTAAGAATCCTAAAAGGAGGCCAAAACTAATTCATAAGATGCACTTGTGAGGGCTCAACCGAATGCTATAGTAACAAAATATCTCAAATACTAAACGAAGATGAGTGGAGTGATCTACTCTCTTACGAGAGTGAGAAGAAAGATCATCTAGGTAAGCTTCGATAATATGCTTAAGATCGTAAAAATAAAAGGTCGTGGCATGTTGAAAGGTTGCTCCAACGTTTTTAAGGCCAAAAGGAATTTTCCGGTATGCAAAAGTACCCCAAGGACAAATAAAATTTGTCTTATTTCGATACTCGAGTTTGATATGAATTTGAATATACCTTGAAAATCCGTTCATAAAAGAAAATACTTCACTTCCCGCACACTCGTCAAGAATCTGGTCAATGAAAGGAGTAGGGAAGTTATCTTTAGGACAACCCTTGTTCAAGTCTCAAAAATCCATACATACGCATATGCTTCCTTTCTTTTTATTTACGGGAATAGGGTTGGACACCCATTCAGTCAAGGGAACCAGGTAGATCAAACCAACATTAAGTAGCTTCTCTACCTCTGCCTTAATAAAAGGGGCATTATTAGTATTAACAACTCTAAGACGTTTTCGAACATGTTTAACATCTAGATAGGTTTTAATCTCATGTTCGACAATGTTGGGGTCGATCCCTAGCATCTCTTCATATAACCAAGCAAAAAAATCATGAAATTCTTTAAAGAGACCAGTGTAGATCTGAATTTATTCAGGAGAACAATCCGCACTGATATAGACATTCTCAATTTTTCCAGGAATATGAGAGATGTCGATCGTGATGGTAGGAGAAATATTCTCTATGTTTCCTTCGACATAAATACCATGCATATCTAATGGAAGCACGACATGACCGACCATCTCACTCAAGGTAGATCTAAATTCATCTTGTTCGATCTTAACAAGCTCTGGGAGGAAATAGGATTGATGATGCATATTGTCCCAAGGCCTATAAGGACCATCCATGACATTTAATATGGCTTCATTCGAAGGTAAAGTATTATCAAGGCAATCATGTGAAAAAGATGATTGAGCAACCCATATGAGCTCTAGAACAGGATCCACCTCGTCCGTCCGCGAGGAGGAAGGATCCGGGTCAATAGTAGCATCAAGAATAGACTGATACACAACCTTTTCTATTGATAGTGGCATTTCCATCCCAATGTGTGACTCACCTTCATATGACATAGTTGGGGAAGGTAGGGTCCAAGGGTCATTGAAATACGAAGTATGGAAAGGAACATACCTCATTGATGATGAAGAATCACTAGAAATGGAATGAATATGGTGAATTGGTGCCATGAAGTCAAAACTACCCATCAGAGAGGAATACATTCTGACACCAACATCCTTAGTTTCCCACTGAGAATTGTCGATCACAAGGACCGAAGGTCCAACCGATGCATTAGGACTAGCGTGCACAAAGGACAACTGATCAATTGTCACTATTTTCCCTTCGTGAGGAAAACATAAAGTACGTAAAATAGATGACACAACGAATATCATGGCATAAGTCCAATTATTCCCTATCAGTAAATTATAGTCGAGAGGCACATCAACCACCTCGACATCAACCTCCATTTTCTTCCCACCTAACTGGACTGGAAAAGCGGGAAGAATTTCGTGGGGTCGAAACGAACACCCATCAAATGTCATCTTGATATTTTATGGCCATGTGTTGCTAGCACTATGTTGTATTAGAGACCTCTCCATTGTCTCGCTATTGTTATCATGAGCTACCTCGATGAATATGGGTATGCCTACCTCTTCCCATTGAGATTATGTACCTAACCACCTTGTGACCATTTTGTTGAAATGTGATTTTTTGTGGCCTCTTTAGCAGAGGGTACCCTTTTTCATTTCCCATGGAAATTTTATCACTCTTTTACTGACCCATTTCACAATGAAAAAAAAACTATAATGTATTTCGATTATCCGATGTGTTCCTAACCTCATACATTAGGGGGCATCTGTTATCACCAAAACATTGCTCACTAGCACGAATTGGTAGGCTTACTAAAATACACCATCTATAGTACATGTATCCCATGTCCACACTCACATTCACACCATTTCCCCCCAAAATAACTTAGGAAACCAATTTTACGAATTTTATTTCCATTTAAAGTTATAAATCACTTTTATAACTTTTTTCTCTTTAATTTATTCAAAAAATGGTAAAATAATTAAGTAATGGTTAGAAATTATTCGTTCAAATAATAATATTTTATTATTTTGACCCTATCAAGGATAACCACTATTTTTCCTATAAATTAAAGAGATCCACTCCATTTTCCATATGATGATCCATTGAAAGTAACAAAATACTTCCAAAATTTCATCATAACTTTTGGCCTCATTTCACCATCACTTTCAACCATCAAAGAGGAGAATCATAGCCTGCAACCACACACTGAGGAAATAAGAATAACTCTCCCATGGGGAGGCTATAAGACAAATTTGATCTCTAAAGGTTTTATCCATAGTTGGATTTGTATATGCTCTAGTCATTGGTTAGAAGATTCTATTCATTCCTTACATCTATTGGTGTTCACGTCTCTTTTCTTTTGCATGTCTTTTTCTCTTACTGAATAACATATATCTAGAGATATATTTGTTTCTTAGAAAACTAGGGTTTCTTGTTTTCTAACCCTTTTTATATGTAGCTTTGTCACAACCACAAAGTTTGGTGATTTTTTCACCCTTGTTTCAAAAACACGCCAACATCTAGTTTCCATGATGGATGTAGGGATCATGAAATTTGAAGGATGAAGGAAATCACGGTACATGTGCTAAGAAGATCACCTAAAATATTCATTCCTATGACCAATTTTGACCACCTTGAACAAACCCCCATCCTTTCATTTGATGAAATTGTTTTTGTAAGATGTTGGAAGCTCAAAACCCCTCAAGAGGCACACTCTAATTTTCCCTCAGAGGTTTTGTTTTGATACATCTAGAAGAGTTGACTTCAATTTCAAAAGAACAAAGAAGGAGCCTCAATCGATGATTACATGCGACACAGAAAAACCATGCTGATTGTATTTTTCTATGCTGGTATCTACTTGGGCTTACACTTGTGACCACCAAAGAATGAAAACCTTATAGAACTATAACAAATCTATCTTTTCAATGATCAATAATGAGGTAGTAGGAATGATAGGGATGTGTGGAACAAAGAAGTGGGCTCCACTTGTCAGTAGAATGAATGTCTAGATTCACATATAATGTTGTCCAATGTATCTAGATAGTTGTGATCAATTTAGAAGTCACCAATATATATATGCATTGCATAGGAAAACTCCTTATGGGATAAATATGTTAACTACAAAGATATGCATATATTCTTGTAGGAGGCCCTATGTGAATGCTATTAGAATATAGAATATGGTGTGCTCATTTTACCATTGACGATACCCTCGTCACCCAACCACAGGCCGAAGCCTCCCTCCGAGAACCTTAACCTTGACCTGAGAATTCCTCCAAAAGAAAACCCTAGGCTAGATAGCCAAACAAAGAGCAGTGCATCTCTCCCCAAGGATAGTGCAACACAAAAGACTGATCAGATGTTCCAAACCCTAGCCAAGAGATATCCAAACCAAATACTGAAACTTACTACTGCTGCAGCTGCACCTGCAACCCTCCTCCAAACCTACACACCAGCTGCAACTGCAGTGCGCACCAACTGGGAAAACTGTAGTCCTGATATGTGACAAATGAAAAATTGGTGCCCTGTATTTATAGTAATCCTGCCAGTTTACTGGGGCCGACTTCTCCTTGTGGGTATGTGTCTGTTCAATATATTATTATTAATTTTGGCCGACTTCTTCTCTTGGAGGCTAATAGCCTAATATAAATTATATTCTTGAGCCGACAAGGCTTCTAGGGTTATTAGCCAATTCATTAGGGTTTCTCTTGCTTCCTGGAGTCTTCTATTCTCATCGGGTTCACATGTAGAGGTAAATACCTCCCATAGCTACCATAATATTAACACTCCCTCCTAGCTAGATGTTATCCGCAATTTTGGTCATCATGATGATGTTATGATGATGGAAAATCAAGCTCTTCACTAAGAATACTTTCCTAAGAAAAGTTACATTTTTCTGCTTCTAGAAATCATGCTTTTAAGGAATGCTCGCAGGCTACCTATATATCTGCCTGCGAGAATGCCTGATTCTCGCAGGCTGAATTAAGTTGGGGTGTGAATAGTTCGCACTGTAACTAACTATCATGGTGCGAACATGCTCCAAAGGAAGGAAAAAGATAAAATCTCGAACCTTCTAGAAGGGAATCTTCTAGAAACATGAGTTGGCTTCGAATGGTTGTTCAGGTGCTGGCATTCCAGATATCTTGGGATCATTCCTATCCAAGTAACTAATCTATCTTCTCCTATATATTGAGGGGAATGCTTATGGAAGAGGTGAGAAGCAAACTAGCAATAGATTGATTGGAGAATTATTGAAAGCCTGTATGAAGGACTAATGCTACAACAGCTAGAGACAACAGCAAGGTCATCAAAAGTGGTTGATTTTCTTCATGCATGAGCAAGTGTGTGTGTCAGAGCTAGGAGCCATTGAAAGGAGATCTACAACATCAAGGCTTAGGTTGTAAGTTTCAC
>JZKD02S1734768.1:115063-134392 GCA_000966675.3 Picea glauca
TCAATGGTCGACAGACATGGATGAAAAACCTAAAACCTAAATATCATAACCAAAGCAAATCAACAATAATATTTCTCTCTCCCTTGTGCTCGAAATGCATCTATTCACATAACGGGTAAGCCAAGCGCAATTCCTCAACAATAGTTATACAGGTAAGCCATAAGAGGTTGAGTAAAATTTTATTTATAAAAGAATACTTGCCCTATTATGAAACACCTACCTCAATTATTCCTGAAAACTGTGGTAATTTAAATTGAACACATACCTCAATTATTCCTTAAACCTGTGGTAATTTAAATTGAACGCACCGGGCGACGTGGGCATCAAGCCATATGCCACGGTTCACACTTCATAAACGAATCCTTTCCAAATATGAAACCTGTGTGGTATGAACTTGATATATATTATTTATTGATAAAACGAATGCATGCACTAACATAAAACGTGCAGTGTTTCTTAATTATATAATTAATTATATAAATATGGCTGGTATTAATCCTTTTTAATTATTTAAATTTGGTAATTATATATGCTTACAGTAATTTTATAATGTGATTAGGTAAATGTCTTGTAATTAAATTATTATTTTGTAATATTTTTTCATTAAATTGGTTATACTTATTTTTAAAACAATTAATATATTAAACTAAACTGATTATAATATTAAACAAACTAAAAATCTTAATTTATTTTAATTAATATTTTATTTTTATATATAAATAATTTTTTATTAATATAATATAAGCATACTTGCATGGGAACAACTTAGGACATTTCTGAAACTAGTTTTCAAAATTTTCGAAGTTCCACGAGCTTGGGGACTACTTGGGAACGTCCCCAATTGGTTGGGAACTCTTTTGGAAACTTGAGAGCTTTTAGGGAGCTTCAACATCAAAAAAATGAGAGCTTGAGAACCGGTTCCTAAACAAAGAGCTTTAAGTTAGAATTATATTAAATTAAAATGTAAATATATTTATTCCATTATTACAAATACATAATTTCTTACAAATATTTTCATTATATTTATTCAAAATATCACTATAAAACTAAAACTAAACTACAGGTAAATATTATTTCAAAAATTAGTTAAGTAAAAAACTTAATAATACTTACTTTATGGTTGTGGATATGAAAAACTTTTATTACATCTATGTTTTTCTTCAAGCCCAAACTAAACATGAAAGTCCAATAAATCAATACCTAGCATTTGTTCCACTCTCTAGATATTAGAAGAGTAGAGTAGTACTATTTTGTTTTTTCCAATAAAAAAAGAATAATACTTCAAATTTACAAATATGTTTAAAGTTTATATATGTAAAGTTTAATTTTAAAATGATATTAAAATTGTATATATGTATTTTCAATTTTGTTTCTCATTTTCTAATAGAATATTTAAGGATATTAAAATTTCAGTATTTTATTAAATATATTCATATAATTATTAGCACAAATTAAATTAGTAATTTTAATATTGAAGTTGTTGCAATAAGAGAAACATTGTCCTCTATTAACCTTCAATTTTATTGAAATAAGATTTTAAATATATCAATATCTCTATACATTGTAATGTAAAGTATCATTGTAATTTAAAATATTTTTTATATTTTTTTAATATATATTATTGTCACTCCCTATAAATTTGAAAAAAACTTCTACTAATTCGAGACACTCGTATCCACTCATTTTTAAACTTAAATTTAAATTAAAAATAACTATAAATTTATTAAAAATCAATTATTAAATAAAAATAATAAAAATAATTATTATAAAATTATAAATTTTATTATATAAAAATAATCATTCATTTTTCAAAAATCAAAACAAAATTTCAACCTTTTATAAACTACCTTTAGAACTTTTACTCATTCCAACCCAAATGATAAAAGCGGTGACGCATCCTTATCATTTGCCAATGAATCTTTGCAATGTAAACACAGTTTACAATATTTCAATCATTGCTTAATGATAAATAGATCTTTTACTTCAGCCATACTTGATACTTAAAAAGTCCCGTGACAAGGTGCAATTTCGATACTGTAGCGCACGCATCGAAGCAGCGAACCACATAATCCATCTCATTCAACAGTCACGGACGAGAAATCCTGTGCAGCCTGTTACCGCAAGGTTTATTGTTAACAGAACTCTGGGAAAAAAATCCAGAAAGCCTGTCACATCAACCTTAACAAAAGATTTGAATTCAAATAATGGAAAAGATCCACCAGTACCTTTGGAAGGCGATTCTTGCAGGGACAGTAGTGGAAATCATCACTCATATTCTGTGATCAAACTCCCCAGACTACTCGGAGACTCTCTGGAATCAAATTCACAATGGGCTAGGTTTCTTCGATCTGGGGCTGAAAGATGGCTTTCTTTATACATAAGCCAGCCTTCGATTCCACCACCTTCACTATCCGCTTATTGCTACCTATCCCACAGCAACGTGAACCAATGGAAAATGGTTTGATAAAGGGATTTGGTTAACTGTGATTCATGATTAAAGATCATCAAGAGTATATTGGGGTTTTACAGCAAAAGCATTATTACATTTCACTATAAGAAATTGAATTTGAATTTGGGTAGGGAAAGTAATAACCATTCCTTCCAACCACCCAAGTTGTATTTAATGGGCAAAACTTTTACCTTTTATTTATTAAATGAAATTAATTGTAAGTAAATATTTATTAATATTTATTAATACATCTTTTTATATACATCTTTTCATTTTTATATATAAATTATAACT
Source organism: Picea glauca (assembly GCA_000966675.3). Taxonomy (NCBI): domain Eukaryota; kingdom Viridiplantae; phylum Streptophyta; class Pinopsida; order Pinales; family Pinaceae; genus Picea; species Picea glauca. The sequence continues at coordinate 117,807 of JZKD02S1734768.1, forward strand.
AAAATATTTTTAATATCTTAAATCTTGCTATGCTATTTGTAATTTTGGAAATAAACTAGATATTGAGTTTTTAATACAACCAACATTTTTAATAGACACTCCACCAGTATCAATACATATCAAATCTTAAATAAATCAAATCTTAAATCTTAACTACATATGTCAAAACTATCACTAAACGAACCTATCCTTTAACACCCTATTTCTAATATAAACACTTGATAACTATAATCTTTCTTATGTGTTTTGATCTTAGTCTATGTCAAATTTAAAAGATTATTTTGAATTCATTTCACCCTTTCATCATAAAAAGTTGAAAAAATAATTATATTTTAATTGAAAACCTTATATAAAATATATATTAAAAAAATATTATTATTTTCATTATTTAAAATGTTAAAATTAAAATAAATAAGTTGAAATGTTAATAAAGAGTAATAATAAACATAGTTTGTAATTTTAAATATTAATTTTTTGATGACTTATATACATTAATAATAACTAATTATTTGGAAACAGTAAATAAAATATATATTAAAAAAATATTATTCTTTTCATTATTTTAAATAAACATTGAGATGCCAACACTTTTACCAATGAATTGATCCATGAGATAATTATGGCTAAGTATAAAAGAGGGTGACTTAGTGATCAATGACACATCATATCAAGAAGCCATTGACACCAAATATACAAATATCAACAAGCCATTGGCACCAAATATACAAATTATATTGTGAAGGGATGGGAGTAAGCCTAGCTAGTCATCTCGTCATTTGCATACCTCTTGCATTAATGTCACATGCTTATCACCTATCAGTTCTAGTTCCTCCAACTCATTGTGGGATAATGGTAATTCTATTAGACAAGTGCAGGTGATATATTAAGCCTCTCTACTGGATACATGTTGAGTTTTGTTTGGAGATTCTCTGAGTGCCAGGGCTCTCCCAAGGGAACCCCCAACCTGGTGGTTTCTCTCTGCTTGATACATGTTTAGTTTTGTTTGGAGCTTCTTTGGGTGCTAGGGCTCTCCCAAGGGAACCCCCACCCTAGTGGTTTCTCTCTACTTGATACATGTTTGCTTTTTTTGGATCTTCTCTGGGAGCCAGGGCTCTCCCAAGCGAACCCCCACCATGGTGGTTTTTTAGTTTGCAAAGATAGAGTATCTTCGAGGACAATGTTGATTGTGGAATTAGTTGGACAAAGTTCATTGCTTACTATTTCAAGTAGCATTTGTGCATCCAAAACTTGAGGATAGGTGTGGTTATTGCAGGAAAGTAGACCATTTCTTTTGTAGTAGAAATTGGTACTACAAAGCCCCAAATGGACTATAGAGAACTTCAAGAAATCTTCCATTCCTTTCGAATCCATGAGGAGCATGTTCATTGTAATAGGTCATCCATCTTTAATCTTTCTTCACAAATCCATGAGATTGAATGCCAGATTACAACATAGGTAGGAAAAATCATGGGGTCTTTGGTGGTATTGAAGAAGCAACTCGCAGTTTTAGAAGCTAAGTGTACAATCTCTTTCTAAACGTGGCTCTTCACTTGCACAAGGAAAACCAGTCAATGGCCTCAAATCAAATGCTCTTAGACAACTTGTCCAAGAGAGAATTTGAGGAAAATACCATGAACTAGTTTGACAAGGAGATGATAACTTTGAACCAACAAATAGAATCAACACACACATGTTTCGACGATGCTACTAGTAATTATACTCTCTATTAGTTTGTAGGGATGTGTAATAGGGAATGTTTATGGAGAATAAACATAAAATAACTCTACAATGATGTAGCTACTATTTTTAAAATATAAATATAAACTTTAAAAAAATAATTGTACTGTAATTAACAAGAATAAACTAAGTATACATTTCAAAAAAAATAGTTTAAATAACATAATTTTTTTTCCAATTATTTAAAATGTTAAAATTTAAGATAGATAAAAATTTCAATCAAAAGTAATAATAAGCATAGTTTGTAATTTCAAATGTAACCTATTGATGGGCTATATATACATTAATACTAATAATAATCATAAACATTGAACCACTTTTTCTTAGAAAGAATCTCAAAGTGTTAAAAATGACAATATAAAACTTTAGAAACAATCATATAATCAAACATTTTGCAAACACCCATATAAGATAGGATGTAATATATAACCATACAATGCATGAGCATTACATCTTATATTCATATTTTGAGCATACCATCTGAATCTCATTAGAAAATATGAAATTGTTATAGATCTTGAGGCCTTTATTGAAAGATGATAATTCTATCAAAGTTTTATAAAAGAAATGAAGAACATGACAATTTAGCATGATTTCATCCATTGCTTACTATTTAGGCTAATATGTTTATGATTTAAGCTTCCCAACATCCATCGAAACACAAAACTATTTTTATTAAGGATATTGATTATTCACTTTATCTCTCGATTCAATAAAAATTGCATGAAAGAGTGGGACATTAGAGCATAATCCCCAATTCTTAAGTCTTATAATAAAAAAAATTATGTTACCTTCCCCCTATCTTTCTTAAGAATCCCATACAAGTTCAAAAATGTCTTTCCCAACATTAGTCTCATTGATCCCAGGCTTGGCATGAGGCAAGGGGAAAGATAGCTATGGTGCATTCTCAAAATATTTGCAAAGTATTATCACATTGATGTCAATTTTGCTAGAAACAATAAGTAGAATGTGAAAGAATGTGAGAGATAAAGATGCATAAAATCAGGAAAAAGAGGATTGCCATTTCAAAAAACAAAGGATTGAAGATTTGATGATGCTATAAATTGAATGAACAAAACCACTACTCTCATTGTTGTAATCTCAATTTTAGGCTTTGTGATGTTGACAAGGTTCATTTTGTGCAAGTTCATATCGAAATTTAATAATAAGATACATGTTAGAAAATTTTACCAAGCTCAATAGAGTTTTTAATCCCAAACATAATCATTAAATAGTTTTATGTAAAATAAAGAAAAAATGTGCATTATCTTTATGATTAGTTTGACCAAACTTGTAAAAAAATGGTGGATTGTTGAGAGACTTACATTCAATTGTTAATCATCTATTTTGTTTCCATTATCTATTGTATTAGTGGGGATGTGTTGAATTACACAATAATTGGTTGAGAGGCATGCCAATGTGCTGAAATAATAATCATATGTGATACAAAAGCTATAACTATGTCATGATTTTTAAGAGGCAAACACATAACACTATGATTGCAATAAAGTAAATTATGAATCAACATTTTAGATACAATTAAGAAATGAAATGTGTGAACATGAAAAATATAGAGATGGCTTGATTTCCTTGGGCTTGCTCAATGCCTATTCTATTCTCTTTAAAACTGATAGAGATGTCAGTTTTAAAGAGAAAACAAACCTATGGCTAATTGTTTTGTTTTTTTTTAGTGCCAATAGCGAAGACAAAGATAACAAAGGAAATGGTATTGGGGTGAGTGGCAGAGGCAAAGATAACAAAGAAATTGGAATTATGATGAGTGTGGGATTAAAAAACATAAAGTATGCAAATTAAATGTGATGTCAATTCCCATATTGACACAAATCGACAATGCTCATAACAAATGAGTTCAAGTGTGGATTCACAAACATAAGGTGTATAAGCTTCTTCGGGAAGCTTTCATCAAGTGACACACAAAATGATGCATACGCTAATAAGGTGGCATGGTATTTATCTAGGTGTGAGATATGTGTTCGATTTAATGCTTTGAAAGGGTACACCATGGAAGAGTACACATTATCAAGGAAAATATAAGAGTGAACTAGAATGGAGATTATTTTATTCTTTAGATGTCAAAGGCAAGTATTGTGTGATGAACCAAATTGCATTGACCAACCAAGCATTGAAAGTGAGAACATTGATGGGTTATTGAAGAGTTGACCCTTCTTTTGTCATTTTACAACGTTTGTTGTCCATCAAAAATAACAATTTTGAAGGATGTATTTTGAATTATCTTTCTAGAATGTGTTTGAATTTCTTCGAAGAGTTGAAAAAGGTTCAATTTTTATGTACAACTTGAATGGACCTAATTGTTAAGAACATGCGTTTCCTCCTTAATGATCACACACGTTCTAGAGGAGGGTGGGGTATATACACCTCAATAGACTTTAGATATTAACATAGTGTAGAGTAAATGTTATGTCATCTTATCATGATTGGTGACTTTCAAAGAAACTTCATAACATTGAAATTAGATTCATTGTAAAAAACAAGCTTGAATGTGGACAAGGTAACAACCTAACATAATTAGAATCTTTTAATAACCGGATGCCATTGAAATCAAATTTACTGCTCTTTGAATGAGGATAAGATCATTTAGAGAGAGACAAAGAAACAACCATCAAACACACGTAACATAACTCGAATCTTTCCCATCTTTTGAAAAAAAACTCGAATCTTCCCCGCTTGCTGTGGTATAGATATCGGTAGGTGTGTGATGGATGAAAATTGATTATTTTCTTCCATGAAAAGACTTGCCAATGGTGACTTTAAGGGCGACTTGATGCCATCCATATCAAATTTATTATAAAAGAGAGGTTGAAAGATCTAATACCAGAGAGGCTAAGAAAAAACATTCCTACAACTTAACATAATTAGAATTTTAGCCTATACATTTTTGTTACGGTTATTAATTATTTTCTTTTATAAATAGTTTAATATTTTTACTCGAACTTATACATTAATAAATTGTTGTGTGAAGGAGTTTCATACATCAATTTAATGTGTAACTTAATTGTAATTTTAAAATTAGATTATTATTATTAAAATCATATACAATTTTAATTTTTTTTTAACTTTTAAGTATTATTTTTTTTAAACTTTTTTTTTTAATTTTTTTTTTTACTTTTTATTTTATTAATTATTTTTTTAAATAGTTTTATTATTTTAAATTTTTAATTAATCATTAAATTATTATTTTTTCATTAAAATTATTATTTAACTATTTTATGAATGGATTAAAAATTTGACATAATATTTTTTTACCATTCATAATTTTTTTTTTTTTTTTTTATATAAAAGTTTAAAAAGTATAATACATTTAATATTAATATTAAAAATATTATTTAGCTATTTTATGAATGGATTAAAAAATTAATATAATATTCTTTTACCATTCATTAAAAAAAAATATTTTTTTATATAAAAGTTTAAAAAGTATAATACATCTAATATTAATATAAAGTGGAGAAAATGTCCTTGAAAATTAATTCAAATTTGTCATAGTTGGATGCTTTTTATGGATTTTTGGAGTTTTTGGGTGGATTTAGAAACCCTCAAAACCTTCGGACTCATCCAAGTTCTATGTCCTTCACAGTCACGGGCCATTTTGATAAAGATCATCCCAAGTACAGTTTTTAATGATATAATTTCACAATTTAAAAAAATTACAAATATTATAAAATTCAATTTGGACTCATCCAGGTACTATGTCCTTCACAGTCACGGGCCATTTTGATAAAGATTACCCCTACGTTTAAGTACAATTTTTTATTATATAATTTGTCAATTTAAAAAAAATTATAAATATTATAAAGTTCAATTCATAAAGTATTCAATCACAATTAAACATTATTCAATTAGATGTTGTAAATTATTAATAATAAAAAAAATCATTTTAATTATAAAGATTTCAAATATTAAAATAAGATTTTTTTCTAAGTTTATTGATAATTTATATTTCAAATTTAAATTACAATATTTATACAATAGATTTTTATAGCATGTCAAAATTACAATATTTATACAATATATTTTTATAACATGTCAAGTATATGTTGTACACCTATTAAATTTATTTTTTAATATACTTAGTAAGTTTTTGTTTTTTTAAAGCTGCAAAAAAAACTTATATTAATGAGTATTGAATATACATGTTACAATCAATCAAATAGAGGTTGGAACAAAAAATATCAGTCACCATAAAAGTCACCATAAAAGGCACCTTCTTACATCCAAACAAACTACACATTACCATATTTAAGTGAACATATACCAATGACATCAAGACATGTTGTCTATAGCTAGAATTCCATAACTTCCTTTTCTATGTCATCCACAAATTCATAGTAGCGAAAATCTTTGTTCGACAACAATAAGGATTCCTTGGACATGATATTTGTTGTTGTGTTTAGTTCCCTAAGAATGTGATGAAAAGAGAGCCACTCGAAGGAGCTTAATTGTAATTCCAAGTCACGAAGTAAATAACCAAGACCCACATTCTCCACTTTTTCCTTCTTGCAGGCCCAATCTATGACTAGTTTGGAATCTCCCATAATCTGAATCTTTTGTTTCCCTTTCTCCTAAGCTACAGTAAGCAAGGTTCTAAGAGCTATGAATTATGCTAGATTGTTTGAGCCTCTACTAGGAGCATAACGAAAATGAAATAAGTGGCTCTAATTTAAGAAGAGGATGGATCCAACCCCACAATGAGGTGGATGCCCTTGGCTTGCTCTATCAAAATATCCCTAAGGGATAGATTGGAAAAGATTCGACATGACAGGAACAAACAACTTTTTTTTTCTTCTTAACAATAAATTCCTTCGAAAGATTGATGATAAGATTTGCACAAATCTCACGAGGAATGAATATATTTTTAAATATAAACTTTTTCAAGCCCACCATATACTATTTACCAAAGAGCATGGGAATGATTGAAATTGTTGTACCTGCATATCATTCAACCAAGTTCGAAAACTATCTTCGAGGTCCTTGTGAATCTAGTTAACATGGGCTTGGAATTTCTTAAACACCAAAGAAAGAACTTTTTCTTTGTATGGGAAGCACATGAAGAGGTGAGAGCAGGAGTCTTCATTAGATTTGAAAAGAACGCAAAAGCTCAGGCCTATCCAACCTTCTTTTAAACCATTCTCCCACGTCAGAAATTTATTATTAAGAGCAATCCAAAGAGATATTTTTCTGTTAAGACGTTCTTGAAGCTTCGAGAGAGAGCCCCACCACCAACACTTTTCACCAGAGAAAGCGGCCTCCGACACTACATTATATCCTAACTTTGATGTGTACTCTCCAATCCTAAGATTTTTTGACCAAAAAAGAGAGTCTTCTTCCTCATCCTTTAATAAGATATAGTTTGAGGCAAGCAAACATATATAGTGCGACCATTTGACTGTCAAGGGGCCCAACAAGCTGAGATCAATACTATTTTTCCAGCTTGATCACTCAAACCTTTTGGACTTTGAGATTCAGTGTTTGTTAGGAAAAAAAGACTTGCTTCATGAAGGGATTTTTTTAGAGGATCAAAAACAAGAAAATAGTCACTTGTTCCTAGCCATAGGTCTGAACCTAATCTCGCCTTCCTTCCATTGCCAATTTTCCAAAAGGTCCACAACCCTACCAATGGAAATGACATTGTTAATGCTTTTTGAACAATCATTCCTCTCACTGGTTTGATCAGAGACTTAAACCAATACTTAATAGACAAGCCACTAAGATACTCAAACTTGAATGGACAATGGACAAAGAGAATCATGGAATCATGAAAGGATGCACTTACATTCTCATGGTTACAACTTGTCCTTTCATGATTTCACATTACAATAATAATTTCTCTTTCGTTCACTAATATAATTTCAAGCAATGGATGGTTTCTCTTCTACATGAGTGTATTTCAATTTGGGATGGTTACTCTTATGTAGGTGGTTCAAGATTACATGCAAATTCATTTTTCGTGCAAAGGAATGATTAGAAACTATTATTTTCCTTTCTAGAGACAACTCATTGAGATTTGTATCTCAGATACAATGAATGTTACTCAATATTCTCCCCCACCTCCACCCTCATATCCTCATATGAGGGTGGGGTTGGCGGTAATAATCAGTAAAATATAGTATGAGGCTAGGGATGGAGGGAAAAAATAAGTAAAAACTAATATGTTTTACTCGTTATCTCCCACCACCTGAACCCTCATAGTAAAACATAATATGTTCACTATCTCCCCTCACCCACATCCTCATATATGAGGGTATGAAGGTGAGAGTGGGGGTGGGGGTTGTAATGTCCCCATTTTGGGACACTATAATATTACAGAGTGTTATGCCTTCCAGAGTATCCAGATAGGGGTGACAGAGAATTCGGGAGATATTGAGGGGTTTTATTGGACCCGACTTGCATCATTCATCATTAGGATCCATTCCGCATAGCTTGGATTTGGTTCTGTTGCATTCCGACAATTTTCGTAATTTTGAGTTATTATGGGTCATATCTGATCCAGATTATTTTCGGCACGAAATGAGAGAGGATATATAATAAAGAAATCTACAAAGATATCAAGGATATCCAATAATCTAATAGAAATGTATCAGAGATGAAACCATAAACACAAAGATACAATAATACATGATTTCTATTAATGAAAGAAATGTACAGAGACTGTAAAAATACAGAGTGAAAGACTCGCTAGAATGGTGACGACTTATCTCTGAGAAAAGATGTGACGGTTGCGCTCATTCGTAAGAAGATGATTACAATGATTCTCTGAAGGGATTTTTACAATAAATAGGAATTCCAAAAACCCTAGACATCCAAAAACCTAACCCTAGGAGATGAAGCGCCAAAAGTCATGTGGGCCCCGTTTGGGTAAGTTAGTACATCAACTTCCCGGGGTCGTAACTTTTGCATATGATCTCCATTTTAGGCGCATGATAGCCCGTTATAAAGGTATAGTCGAGGAGATTCATTTCGGGGGAAATATATAAGGAACTTCCATATTCCTCCCCATTTTCTCAAAAACTTTGTTTAGGGCCTCAAAATGGCCCCAGAAGTTAAAAATTACTAAAAATAGTAAATTACAAAAATTGCCAGAAAATTGTTTTGAGTCAATTGGAAAAGGTGGGTGGCCACCAATATCCACATGGATCAATATCTTAATTAAATTCACTAAGAATATCATAATGGGAATATTACTTGGAGAAACCTCTTAGTGTAATAGCTCATCGGAATCGGGAGGAAGAGCATTATAGGATAAGATGATGAGAAGTGACTTTCAATGGCTAGAGAACCCATCAGGATGGATAAATCATTTTTTAGAGGTAAAATGGTTAATTAATTAATTAATTAAGTGATTTAATCAAGGAATAATAAAATAAAGTAAAAGTCACTTGGAGGGAAAAGGTCAATGACGAATTAGGGTTTCGGGAAGCTATAAAGGAAGGGTAAAGCAACCTAATTCATTATTATATTATGTTATGATTTGATGTTGAGATATTTGCAGAGGAGGAGGAAATCAACCCCCTTGTTGTTTTGTGGATTTTTGGAGGAAACCACCACCATTGATCAATTTTGGTGTTGAGAGACATACCTTATCCCATCAAAGATACCATCCAGGTATTTCACTGTGCATTACAGTGTCCAGTTCAGTGATTTCACAACTCAGCTAGTGAGGGCGCAAGTGTTTGAGAGAGGGTTTGTGTGGCCGCTTGTGACATTTCAGATTTTATCGATTCCTTCCGACCCATTAGAGAGCTAGTCAGGGTGCACCTATTGAGCCATCCGTTGTCAGTTTCCAACGGTGGAATCTTTTGGAAAGAGGAAAACAGTCATTTAGGGCACAACTCTAGACGAAGCACACTTGGGGTTCGAGGAAACGTTCCAGGACAGATCTGAGGAATCCCTTCTGACCCATTACAGAGGAGACCAGGACGATCTTTTTGAGCTATACATCGTCAGATTCTATCGGTGGAATCACTAGGGCACACTCATTAATCCCAGGAGGTGCGCAAATAACTAGGGAGTGAGATCCAAAGATTCAGAGGTCAGATCTTCGGTGCAACAGTTATCAAGATCGGTCTAGAGGCTAGGGTGCATATTTTGAGACAATTTCTAGCTCATTCCGACAGGTATCGCCTTCAAGGCAAGTTTTCTGGATTCTACAGTAGTTACCGTGAGCTGCCAAATTGGGTTTTAACTATTCATTCGTGCATGCGCAGACCAACACACATTCTTCTGGTCATAGGTATTTCTTATCTATTGTTTTGTATTCTAGTGACAATCCACGAGATCTAACTGACAAATATCATATATGCTTCCAATTATATATATATATATATATAGTTGTGTTGTCCTTATTCCACATGCATTGTCTTGTACTGCTAAAACATATAATAAACTAGAACACACATGAAAAAGTCACCAAGCATCATCACACAGTAACTCAAACGAATTCAGAAACCCCCATAGCATCAGATTTAGTAACCAAAACCGTAGTTCAATAGTAGATATCTAGATCAACTGGATCAGTGATATTTCAGGTGTGAGGGTAGGGGGAATAATGAGTAAAACATAAGAGGGTATATTTTACTCAATATCCCCCCCCACCCTCATATAAGTGAGACGTGTATATTCAATATGAGATCACTAGGTGGTCTAGCGCAAAATGAGAAATACATTTCCTACCCTCTGAAAAGTTGTACTGTGATTTCACTACATCCACACCTCCAAAAGGTCATATGTCCCTTTCATTCAATCGATCATTGTCTTATCACTATTTTTTTGTCACCGTTTCACTTTTAATGATGGAGAGAGTGAATGGGAGATAGAGAAATAGTTACAAGACAATGATGGATTCAATGAAATGGACATATGACCATTTGGAGGTGTGGAGGTAGTGAAACCATGGTACAACGTTTGGTGAAATCATGGTACAAAGTCTTTATTTAGAGTTTTATTAGGGTCTTTTTCCCTCTTTAAAATAGCAACACCAATTCTATTTTTTGTAGATATTTCCTGTAGCACTTCTCTTCTTTCATCTGTATGACTTTAGTAGTACTGAGAATAAATCGATTCCCAAAATCATTACCATGTTTACAACCATACCTTACAACACATTTGTTGTTAAGCCCTAGAAAAATCCCCATGTTATGTATAAACCCCCTTATGAAGCCCCTTATTGAATTATTACATTTCTTGTATTATAATTGTATGTAGGCTCTGAACCCCTTCATCGCACCCTTTCATTATAATTGTACCCTTTGTCTCCTATATATACACCAAGGAGAGATAGTCTTAGGAGCATCTTATCTAAAATCATATTGTTTTTTGAAGTGTATATCTTGTAAAGGAGGTTTCCCCTTCGAAGTGGACTATTATTTATTGATTTCTTATCATTTTGAAGGCACTTGATCATAACATTTGGTATCAGAGCTCATTGATCCTAGGGTTTTCCTTCTCCAAAAAGTCATCCTAGCATTTTCACTATAAATTTTTTATGTAACAATTCAGACCGTGAAACTTGGAGGCTACTCAGAGAAATTAAAAAGGTATCAGTGGTACATATTTTCATCTTCTGGGTCATCATAATTTAAGAGATATACCCTGTGGAAGATAGGGTATCTGACTAGTCCTATTGACTAGTCTCAAACAGGTGGTCCGGGTAAAACAATAATATATTCTTCAGTGAGTATCCAAATTGAGTGAGACAAGTTGAATTGGATAATGGAAAGTCTGTAGTATTTATGGTACCATTTTCAAAATCATATATCAAATATTGTGCACATGGTACGTTGTACAAGTGCGCTCTCCTGGAAAGTCCAAAACTTAGTAAGGTGTGGGGAAGTTACCATAAATTCCACTTGGCACATCCAATTTTAATCAGACCTATGGAATTGAAGAGAGAACATATCATAGGAATACATATAGAAATTTCAGACTCAAAATGGATCAAATTTTAGATTTACACCAGAAGGAAGGTTGGCCTAGAGGACAAACTCCAAATTAAGGGTTTGAAAGGTATGTAACTTGCAATTGGAATAACTTTTTATTCAAACATCTGTTTTTGGTGATTCAAAGTTTGTGATAAAGAGGGAAAAGATAAGTATTATTATTTATATTCTACATGGGTCCAAAAAATATGAAAAAACGATTTAAACCTATAGAAATCTCAACCATGACTCAAGATGAAATCAGTGAGATTTATCGTGAGATGGAAATAAAGATCATTGAAAATAGAGAACAAATAAAGGAGGAAATAAAAAACAATATGAATGAGAATAAGAATGATATTAATAGGAAGATGGAGGACATGACAAGTAAGATGGTTGAAAATATGCAAAAATTGCATAATTCTTTGTCTTCCTTGATCTGCCAGACTCTAGATGAGAGATCCCCTAAAGGAGATATCAAAATACCAGGAACCCGTGAAAATAAAGGTAGTTTTCATGTTGAACAACCTTATGATAATAAACAATTTTCAAGTGGAGTTAACTCTAATGGTGAAGTTAATTATGTCGGGGGTCCTAAATTCAACTTTCCCAAAATTGAATTAAAGAAGTTTGATAGTACATAGGCCTTTACCTGGATGAACCAAATAGAGCAATATTTCAAACTACATAATATTATGGATGATAAGAAAAAGATTCACATAGAAACCTTGAACTTTGATATAAAACCATATCAATGGTATCAATGGATAGTGAAAATGAAGCCCCCTTTATATCACTACACTTGGGGTTTATTTACAAGAGACTTAGAAGCACAATATGGGAAAATTTGGGAACAAGACTACTTCAGTCAATTGAAAAAAATCAAGCACTTAGGTGATATTGAAGATTGTAATTCAAAATTCTAGGTATTGTCCACAAGGATGGATAACATAAGTGAAGAACACTTATTGGAATATTACATGGGTGGATTAAAAGAATACATTAAACATGATCTTTTCTTAAGACAACCTACAAGCATTGTGGAATATATGCAAAATGCTTGTCATATTCAGGCCAAAAATAAGGCTACACACAAATATAAAATTGGAAGTAAAGATCATTTTGGGGGTCATAAGACAACCAATCCTCAACCAACAAGGTTGACACCTCAACAAATGGATGAAAAAAGAGAAAAAGGACTATGTTTCAATTGTGATAACAATTATAGGAAATGGCATAAATGCGATGAGAAGAAATTATTCTACATAGACTATGAAGAGGAAGAAGATAGAGTACCTAAACCAACAAAGTTGACAAATCAACAAATGGATGAAAGAAGAGAAAAATGACTATGTTTCAATTGTGACAGAGAGTACAGTAAGGGGCATAAATGCGGTGAGAATAAATTATTCTACATAGACTATGAAGAGGAAGAAGATCAAGAATTGGAACCATCAAAAGACCCATATCTAGAAGAGATTACTCCAACAATATTTTCCCATGCATTGGAAGGAATCGTTAGTCCAAAAACCATCAAGATACAAGGATACATCAAAAAGAAAAAGGTAACAATATTGATTGATTCTGGTAGCACCCATAATTTCATCAATTATAAATTAGCAAAACATCTCAATTGCTTTGTGTATCCCACAACAAAGTTTCAAGTAATGATTGCAAATGGAGGTACCATAAATTGTTCAGAGAAATGGCATAGTATTAATATCAACACGGGGGAGTATTTCCTGGATATCCCCATGATTACCATCCAAATGGGGGGTGCTGATGTTGTACTAGGGGTCCAATGGTTGCAATCATGAGAAATAGTGGCCTTTGATTTTCAAAATATTTCCATGAGATTTTTCTCAAATGGCAAGGAAATTGAGCTTAGAGGTATACAAGGGAAGCTCTCCAAAGTAATAATCTCTAATAGCATGGAAAAATTACTCAAAAAGGGACACTAGGGTGTAATTTCACAATTGTGCTCACTGGATGTTCAAACATCTATAGCCCCTACTCCATCAGATCTCCAAATAATTATCAACAATCATTCCAAGATATTTGGTGAAATACCTAAGGGTATTCCACCCGATCGAGATCACGACGATGCTATTCACTTGCAACCAGGAAGTCTACCACCTAACATTAGGCCTTATAGGTATCTGTATGAACAAAAGAGTGACATTGAGTGCATGATCTACGAAATGTTAGAGGCTGGCATCATTCAACATAGCCAAAGTTCTTTCTCTTCACCAGTGGTGTTGGTTACAAAAAAGGTCGGTTCATGGCATATGTGTCCAGATTATAGACAACTCAACAAATTGACCATCAAAGATCATTTTCCTATCCCTGTCATTGATGAATTATTAGATGAATTGCATGGAGAAAAATAATTTACTAAGTTGGATCTTCGTTCGGGATATCATCAAATCAGAATGAGGCAGGAACACATTCCTAAAACAAGTTTTAGAACACATGAAGGTCATTATGAGTTTTTGGTTATGCCATTTGGACTTACTAATGCACCTTCCACATTTCAAAGCTTGATGAATTCTATTTTCAATCCCTTCCTTAGAAAATTTGTGTTAGTATTTTTTGATGACATACTAATCTACAACAAATCATGGGAAGAGCATGTACAACATGTTGTTAGAGTATTACAACTATTTGAAGAGAAATTTTTTTATTCAAAGCATTCCAAGTGTGCCTTTGGGGTTCAATAAGTGGAATATTTGGGTCATATTGTATCTCATGAAGGTGTAAAAGTGGACCCTAACAAAATTAAATCTATGAGGGAATGCCCAATTCCCAAAACCTTGAAGAAACTTAGAGAATTCTTAGGATTGACATGCTATTACCTCAAGTTTGTCAAGAACTATGGTAAAGTAGAATCACCTCTAATGGCATTATTAAAGAAGGAAGAATTTTCTTGGATTGAAGAAGCAGCTAAATCTTTTGAAAAAATTAAGGAGGTTATGTGTACAATGTTAATTTTTCAAACCCCAACCCAGTTTCAGTCTCGCTGATTTTTCGGCCAATGTTTAATGTCCAAACCCAATTTTATATCAGCAATTAAATACACAACAGAAAATTATTTCAGAACCGAAACATGAGGATTCTGAACTTCGTTTTCAACGCAGAAATAAAATATCAGTAGCATATAAAACTCGAAAAATTAATGACACAGGAATTTTCGGTCTAACTTTGACCTTGGAAAAACCCACAAGGGGAAAACCAATGAGAGAGGGAGATTTTTATTATTTAGGAGCTTCATAGAATTCTGTTACAACATATAAATCTTTAGAAATTTAAATGACAAACTTATCTTGACAACCGTGCCAATTCTTCACATAGGAAAATGAGCCAACTCCCCAAAATTCTTCCCAGAATTTTCTGCAATAAATTACAGGTCTGCTCCTAGATTTCTGTGCCTCCAAACTGCTGTACGACCACCTTGAAATTCATGCCAACTGACTCAGCCCAAAATAGATCAATAAATGTTGTACGCCTTCCTTGGGAAATGTGCCAAAAGGATAGTCGTATGTACCGTACGGACTGTACAGAATCTATACAGTATGGACTGTACTTTTCTGTCTTGAAATTTGTTCCTTTTTCCTGCTGTACGGAATTTGAAATCCGTATAGTACAGCCTTAACTACTGGACTGTACTTTGCCTTGATTTTTGTGCTTGCTCCTCTTGCTATATGACCTTCCTTGAATGTTGTCCTTTCTACCTTGATTTTTGTGCTAGTTTTCTGCCTTGGGATGCATGCCCTAGCTCTCAGAAATGGCTGCTCTTGCTGCTCGAAAATTCTCTCTCTCTTGCTCTCTCTAAAATGTTTGAAAACCCAAGAATGGGTGCACCCCTTTGCCCTAATCGACCTCATGAGGGAAGGTGAGGGGTTATCTAATCTAATGGTTGAGATTAGATTAGATGAGTGGCTGAGATTTGGTGTCTCTTCACTCACCCTCACTTTAGTCATAAAGTTAACTTTTAATTTGCATCTCACAAATTAATTTGACTAGGACCCACATTAGGCACTTTCTCCCCCTTAGGTGCCTAGGGAAGAGAAACACTTTCCTTGGTACTTTATTTAATTAAAAATTTAACACTCCCTCATACCGAGGAAAGTGTTACTCACCACTCAAAGCTTTTCCCTGAAAAATACAAACTTGCCTCTGCCCAATGCCTTGGTGAGTATGTCTACAACCTGCTCCTCTGTAGATATGTACTGTAGCTCCACAGCTCCTCTCTGAACATAATCTCGGATGAAGTGATAATGAATCTCGATATGCTTCGACCGGTCATGAAAAACTGGATTCTCTGAGAGTTTAATGCAACTCTGATTATCACAGTAAATCACAGTAGGCCTCAACTGCACACCGAACAATCCCACTAGCATCTTGTGAAGCCAAAGTGACTCAAAACTGGCCTGATTGGCAGCCATATACTTAGCCTCTGTAGAACTCAAAGCCACTGACTTTTGTTTCTGACTGAAATACGACACAACTATTGATCCCAATCCAAAACAGCACCCTGAAGTGCTTTTCCTGTCACTGACACATCCTGCCCAATCTGAGTCTGTATAACCAACCAGATGAACTCCATCTCCTCTCTGATAGTCCAAACCATAATCTACCGTACCACAAAGATACCTGAGCACATGTTTTTCTACCACCCAGTGCACTCTCCTAGGCTCCACCATGAACTGGCTGAGAGTGTTGACAGCAAAACAAATATCTGGCTTGGTATTGACCAAATACATCAATGACCCGATCAACTAATGATACAAAGTGGGATCCACCAACTGTGAATGAGAAGCATGAATCTTCTTCCAGTTGGTAATCATGGGAGTCGTCATGGGCCTGCAATCTCCCATCTGAAATCTACTCAGAATG
>JZKD02S1734768.1:144020-163264 GCA_000966675.3 Picea glauca
CACCCCTTTTCGGTTCCCTTGTCATCATGGACCATTCCTGTAGCCAAGACTTGGAAGCTCACTTCAATACCTTGCAATCTAATTTCACAGAGACCCGACAAGAAGTGAGACAACTCAGTGCCCATATTTTCACCATCAATAAAAACATGCATTCCTCCATCGCCGCCTCAATCACAGAACTCAAAGAAGACCTCAAACAAGACATGACTACCCATCTTGAATTTGTCGCTTCGATGATATGCACCAAGATGCATATCCATTTAGACCCCCCTTTATCTGATCCACCTTTTCATACTGAAGTTGAAACTTCCTATCATTCCCATAATTTTCAGCCCCATCACTTTTAGTGTGACCTACGCCTTTTGTGGGTGGATGTGACCAAATTTGATGGCTCAGATCCCACTGGTTAGGTAACTCAAATGGAACATTATTTCTCTTTGTACATCATTACAGATGAGTTGGCCAAAATCTAGTATGGTGTTCTCCATCTAGATCAAGAACGTTGTCAATGGTGGCAATGGAGAAAAACTGCCCATCAAGGGTATGTTGCTTGGACACAATTTGTGGCAGAGCTTTATGAACGCTTTGACACTGACACCAACCATTTGGGTGAAGACTGACTAAGGAATTTAGGTCTCATTCTCATGGATTTTAAGGAATTAACCATGCAATTCGACCAAGAGGGCCAGCAATATAAGTTCCAAGGAATCACTGTCGGTTCCCCTGAGATAATTAGTTCCCATCGCATGGAAAATCTGCTAAAAAATAGTCATTCAGGCGTTATTGCCCAACTCCATGCCATACAAGCAATTGAGACCCTCTGTGTCGCAAGACCTCCAATCCATCCTCTCTAAACATCAAGTGGGTTTTTCCACTCCCCAGGGACTCCCTCCTTCCCGTGGTGTTCATGATCATTCCATTCCCCTTGTCCCATGAAGCCTTCCTCCCAATATTTGTCCCTATCGTCACCCCTTTTCCCAAAAAAATGAAATTGAGAAAATGGTTCAAGAACTTCTTACTGCAGGTGTTATCCACCCTAGTATGAGCCCCTACTCTTCTCCTGTGGTCATGGTCATGAAGAAAGAAGGTTCTTGGTGCATGTGTCCCAATTTTTGTGCCCTCAACAAACTCACCATTAAAGACAAATTTCCCATTCCTTTCATTGATGACCTCTTGGATGAATTGAGTGGCACCCAGTTCTTTACTAAACTTGATCTTCATTCTGGATACCACCAGATCCGTATGAAAGAGGTAGACATTCCTAAGAGTGCCTTTAGAACTCATGGGGGCCACTATGAGTTTTTTTTCATGCCCTTTGGTTTGTGTAATTCTCCCTCCACTTTCCAAAGCGTCATGAATCACGTCTTCCGTCATTTTCTCTGTCCTTTTCTCTTAGTTTTATTTGATGATATCCACATCTATAGAAAGGAAAAACAATGTGGTTGCGGATGCACTTTCCAGAAAATATAGATAAAGGGTCCCTTTTTTCTCTCTCCTTCATTGTACTAGATTGGATCCAAGTTGTTCACTAGGAATGGCTACACGATCCCAAAAGTTTGCATCTGATACAACAATTGCAGTCCAATTCTCCAGTTTCCCCAGGGTACTCTTGGCTCCATGATGAGATTCGATACAAAGGCCATGTGTATTTAAGTAAACAATCAAAACTTAAATCCATGGTACTTTTTGAGCTTCATGCTACACCCACAGCTGGACACTCAGGGTTTACCAAAACCTATGAGAGGGTCAAACATTCTTTTTTCTGGGAAGGTATGAAATAATACGTTCGTAATTTTGTGGCTAAATGTGATGTGTGTCAATGCAACAAGGGAGAAACAGTAAAATCTCCTGACACACTACAACTGCTTCAGATTCCACCTGCTATTTGGTGATATATATATGTGGATTTTATTGTAGGCTTACCTAAATCAGGGAATAAATCAGTCATCATGGTGGTCGTTGATCTCCTTTCCAAGTATGCTCATTTCTGTGCTCTTCAACACCCATTTATAGAATCCACTGTGGCTCAAATTTTCATGGATCAGGTCTTCAAGCTTAATGGCATGCCACATTCTATTGTTTCTGATCACGACCCAACTTTCACCAGAAATTTTTGGCAAGAATTGTTCAAGCTACAAAGCACCCAATTGCATCTCATCACAGCTTATCATCCCCAGACTGATGGTCAGATTGAAGTTGTCAACAAGTGTTTGGAAACATATTTGAGGTTTTTTGCATCAGAAAAGAAAAATCAGTGGGCTCAATGGTTTCCACTAGATGAATGGTGGTACAACACTTCATACCATAGAGCTACACGCATGACTCCTTTTGAATCAGTATATGGACAAAATCCACCTTCATTTCTCTCATATTTACCAGGTGTCTCGAAGGTCCAGGAAGTGGATAAAATGCTTACATTTCAAGAGGCTATTCTCCATACCCTGAAAGAGAATTTGTTCATGGCCTAGAATCGCATGAAGCAACAAGCAGATCAAGGTCGCTCTAAACGTCAATTTGCAGAAGGGGATCAGGTGTTTCTTTGGCTGCAACGTTACAAGAAAAATTCCCTCAAGAATGACCATTGTCAGAAACCGGCACCCAAATTTTATGGTCCTTATACCATTCTCAAGCATGTGGGACATGTGGCCTATCAATTATCTTTTCCTAGTCATTCTAAGCTACATCTTGTTTTTCATGTTTCCTTCTTAAAGAAGGTGATTGGAACTAAGTGCCAAACTCAAACCAACCATCCCAAGTTGGACGAAGAAGGCTCCATTTGGCTACATCCAGAAGCAGTTTTGGACCAGCATGAGCGTCGCCTGTGTCAATGAACCATCAAGGAAGTGTTAGTCTAGTGGAAAGATACAACCCCAGTAGATACCACTTGGGAACCAACTACCATTCTGAAACAATTTCCACATCTCAAGCCTTGAGGACAAGGTTGTTTTTAAGGGGGAGGACATGTTAGGGACCTAACCCCTCACATAGGTAGAATAATATATTCTGATGTAATAAAGGTCAATATTAATAATTCCTAGCAATAAAGAATAAGTCGAATGTAAGAATACCTAATAGAATCTTCCGCTTCTAGAAGGATCTCCCTCTAGATGGTTCTTTTGATAGACATATTTAGTATAAATAGAGTCAAGGGTATGAGAACTGTTGTCTTGGATATTATTGTAATAGAGCTCTGCTCGACTAAAGGTTTCCCCCTCGAAGAGGCAAGTGAAAATTGATGTCAGTAATCGAAGTGCTCTTTCTGGTGTTATTATGTTATCATTTCAGTATTATTGTGGTGTTGTTTTGGTTATATTGTTGTTCATTTGCCATTTCTAGAATTTTATTTCTGTTCTGCATACTTTTTATATCTGGATCATTACACACAAAAGTCCACAATTGGACCAAGGTTAACAAATGTTTGCACAACTTTCACATGCGAACCTCTCTTATGCAAACCCAATTTAATAAGTTTTGAATCTCTATAGCTAGATCTAATGTACATAACTAGGATATTGTTAAACCACCATATGTTGGCCCTATAAGATATAGTTCGAGACCAATAACCATTTTATTGAAGTTCAATATTGTAGCTACTGCATGTACTTGGACACGAGGGTTTTGAAAATTTCCCATAGCATCAATAAGGGCATGAACCATTCTTGGATGAAATTGTTCTTGAAATTCTAGACCCGAGTCTGTAGAAATATACCCTAGGGCTTTGATGGATTCCCATTGAATTCGAGAAAGAATTCAATACCATGTTTACTTATTGGCTCGAGGTTTTTTCCATCACCTTATCACAACCTTCAACAATTTGTACAAGTGTTATCCATGCAACATGTCACCTCCTCCAATATTGATGAGATATGTACAAAGGAAATAACTTTGATACCACTGGAAATATTGTAACTTTCTTACAACACCATAAACCAAATCTCAAGGTGAGCTAGAAGTTCCTTCTCATCCTGTAATGTGAAATTCGATTGTATGTGAACTGTAAGCTTCTCAAAAGAATTGAATTAATAGAGTAATGATTGATTTCACATGCATAAAACTCGGGTGCTAAGTGAGATGTTGTTTGTCTTAATTTTTGAAACTGCCTCCAAACCCTGGCCAACACTCAATTAAAAATTTCACTGTTACCCATTTTTTTAATGGAAATATAGCAACATGACTGGGGTCAAATGTCTGGTTAATGTATGGAATGAGTAGGTAGGATTTTCAACATCCCATACTTTGACACCTTGTTAAGGACCTAACCCCTCATGTAGATAGAATGATATATATTCCATGCAATAAAGGTTGACATTAGTTAATAATACCTAAATATATTTTCCATGTAATAAAGGTCGACATTAGTTAATAAGGCCTAAATATATTTTCCATGTAATAAAGGCCGACACCAATTAGTAAGGTCTATTTAATAAATGTGAATAAGTCAATGTAAGAAGACGTAATAGAATCTCTCGCTTCTAGAAATATCTTCCTCTAGAATGTTTTTTAGAAGATGGAATTAGTATAAATAAGAGTAGGAGGCATGAGAAAGTTTGCCTTGAGAATTATTGTAATAGAGCTCAACTTTGCTGGAGGTTTCCCCCTCGAGGAGGCAAGTGAACATTGCTTTGTTTGAATAAATGTATTATTTCTGGTGTTGCTTTTCTCATATTTTGTTGTTCCATTGATATTTGGTAAAAATTCCTATTTTTGCATATTACATCTAGTACATTAGAAGTGGTATCATAGCACTTTCCTTGGAAGGAGTTGTGGGTTAAATTTTTTTCAGGGTAGAGACGTGCTCTAGTGTCTTTAAACTACAATTGTTCAATGCCTAAATCTGCGGCTGAGAAAACATACATGCAGGAAATACAAGAGGTTGTTAATCTCACATTGTTGGACACCCTTGTAACCCATGTTGGTACCCCTTCAAGTGGTGGCGCATTAAACAACATCCCTAGATCAATCGACCGGTCTCCTGACTGCTACAATGCCACTGAGAACAACACTTGGGAAGATACTTTCTAGTACCTGGGAAATCAGGTAATACAACTAAGAGTACAATCTAGCCTTCTTAGTTGGTTCCCTAATATATTGGGTCGAGTACTATTGTTTGATCCCCACACATATATCAGAGAGCTATAGAGAAGGGAAAACCCTTGTCTGTAGGAACCCTAGAAACCAAAACCCTTGGGACAAAAACATAACATAAATGGAACATACAATATCTATTGTCATGCAACCTTTCCTCTTTCATTGTGGTTGTGAAATTATTGTTGATATTATGGTAGTTGTGGGAGGTATTAACCTCCATATGTAACTTCTGACTAGAATAAAATATTCTGGAAGAAAGAGGAACCCTAAACAGATGTGTGAAAACCTTAGAAGACACGTCGACTCAACAAAATATATAATATTAAGGTATTATCCTCCATAAGACCAGTTGGCTTCACAGGAAAAAGATAAACATAAAATATAATTACCAGAAAGTCAGGTCAGCCCAGCCAGAAAAGTCACTGTATAAGTTATTATAAATAGAAAATGTCTTGGCTCATTTGTTCACTCAATCTCACCCAGAAAATCATAAACAATGCGCAAGTTTGGAGGAGGAGAAACAACATCTATAGTTGGGAAATTTTCTCTTGTTCATTCTTTTTGATATCTTTATCTTGTGTGCTACCTTTGGAGAATGTGCACTCTCTCTTGGTCATCTATGGGTTATGGTGTGGCTTCCCAAAATCATTCTTTATTTCAAAGGTTAAGGTGCTCATGGGTGGCTTTGTTCCTATGGATGGGTGACAATGGCGTATCATTGTCTATGATGAAACGAGCAAATCAACATTATTCTAACAATTACTACACAATTTTTCATGTTAAGCATTTGAACATTTCGACACTACAGTATTATTCAGATCGGAGTATAACTCCACATGAGTAAACTAAAAAACAAATTATGGGGCCTTATCGCACCCTTATTTGATACCTATACCATTGGATTCCTCTTTTCTTACTAATAGTTGTGATACCTATCATTTTTACCTTTTTATTTTTCACCACATGGAACCATACCCTTCCCGACACCCTTATTACCCACTTATCCCATTGGTCTCCTCTCGTTGACCTGATCATAGTGGTATATATCACTTGTTTTATTTTGTTTCTTTGGACCCACCCCTCATACCTTCATGGCTCCCACCTTCCAAGAAGAAACCAATAAGAAAATGAGTACCGACCTTACTGCCCTTCAGGCCTATGTAAATAAGGACATTCCGACCATTCATACAAAAATGTACCTTATTCAAGAAAATATCGGTAGCCGAATTGCTGAAGTACATTTTGTTCTACAACAATTCATGAACAAATTACAGGGTCCTTCCTCCTCTGACCCACCTCTATCTACCAAAGGTGTTGACTCCAACAATCCTCTACACTCTCATTCCAACTCTCTACCTCGTGATCCCTGTCTTCCTAGAGTCGAGGTAAACAAATTTGATGGTCCGGATCCACAAGCCTGGTTTACTCAAATGGAACACTATTTCTACCTGCATAGTATCACTGAAGAGTTAACCAAGCTTCGTTATGGAATTCTCTATTTGGATCCAGAAATATGGCAATGGTGGAAATGGCATCGAAATGTACGCCAAGGGTATGTTGCTTGGTCATAGTTTGATGCAGATTTGTATGAACGCTTTGGAATGGACAGCCACCATTTAGGACGTTTGACCAAGTTGAAACAACCTAGAATAATGGAATATTTTATTGCTTCCTTTGAGCACTTGGATTTCCACATAGAGGGAAAAACATATGATTTCTTCCGGGAATGCTTTATCAGTGGCCTCAAGGATGAAATTTGAGCCCAATTCATCACGAATTTCTCCCATACTTGTTTGGAAGAAACTAAACGTGCCAAGGAGGAACAACAGGTCATCTTGGAAGAGAGAAAAAAAACCACTTTTGTTCCCCTCCCAAAACCCACCAACCCTGCTCCTCAGGACCCTCCTCTGAAAGTCCAAAAATTAACATGGGAAGAAATGGACGAACGCCAACTCAAGGGTCTTTCTAAAATTGTGATGATAAATACTTTACCATGCACAAGTGTAAAGAAAATAAACTTTTTATGGCCATTTCAAAGGATGTTTCTGGTGAAGAGGTTGAGGTTTCACCTAAAGTAGAGCTGCCCTACACCACCCTTTGATCCTTCTAAAGTTCAACCATTGATTTCCCTGAATGCTCTCACTATTTTTTCTACTCCCAAAACCCTCAAATTGATTGGATAAATTAAGCACAAGAAAGTCATCATCCTAGTTGATAGTGGCAGCACTCATAATTTCATTCATCGCCACCTTGTTCAAGAAGTCAATTACTATATTCGTGTTGTCAACAATTTTCAAATAATAATTGCTAATGGTGGTTCCATGAAATGTGGGGGGCATTGTGAAAATGTGTGCCTACAAATTGGTCATTATAACCTGAAATCTCACATGTTTTCTATTGACAAAGGTGGTTGTGACATTGTGCTTGGCGTTGAATGGTTACGAACTCTTGGCCTAATCACCATGGATTTTAAGGAATTAACCATGCAATTCCAACAGGAAGGACAAGAATATAAATTCCAAGGCATTACAACAGGGTCTCTAGAGATCAATAGTTCCCATCACATGGAAAAGTTACTCAAAAAAGGTCATTCTGGCATCATTTCCCAACTCCATTCCATCCAAGCAGCTGAGACACCCTCGATACACCCTGACCTTCATGTGATTCTTTCATGCCATCCCATTGTTGTCTAAACTCCCAGGGTCTCCCCCCATCCCTCGAAGACCATGACCATTCCATTCCTTTAATATCAGGTAGTATTCATCCCAATTTTCACCCTTATAATCATCCCTTTGCTCAAAAAAATGAAATTGAGAAAATTGTCCAAGAATTGTTAGAAGTGGGTGTTATCCATCCTAGTACCAACCCCTATTCTTCCCCTATTGTCATGGTCCCCAAGAAAGAAGGCACTTTGTGCATGTTTCTTGATTTTTGTTCCCTTAACAAACTTACCATCAAGGAGACATTTCCCATTGGTGTCATAGATGACCTTCTAGATGAACTCAGTGGGGCTCAATACTTTACCAAATTTGACCTATGTTCAAGATACCGCCAGATACATATGAAAGAGGAGGACATCCCCAAGACTACATTTCACACTCATGAGGGCCACTATGAGTTTTTGGTCATGCCCTTCAGCCTTTATAATTCCCCCTCCACTTTTCAAAGCCTCATGAATCATGTCTTTCATCCTTTCCTCCGTCACTTTGTGTTAGTTTTCTTTAATGATATTCTCATGTATAGTAAAGCCTGGACAACCCATCTCAACTATG
The DNA here is from genome assembly GCA_000966675.3 of Picea glauca. NCBI lineage: Eukaryota > Viridiplantae > Streptophyta > Pinopsida > Pinales > Pinaceae > Picea > Picea glauca. Next base: position 152,381 of record JZKD02S1734768.1, read on the forward strand.
TAGATCAAGTTATCCATTTCCTCGCCAAACACAAATTTTTCCTCAAACAGCCTCAATGTTCTTTTGGCACCTCTGAAGTTGAGTACCTAGGTCATATTGTTGGGAAGAATGGTGTAAAGGTGGATCCCAAGAAAACTGAAGCTATGAAGAATTGGCCTCGCCCTAAAAATCTTAAAAGTCTGTGTGTTTTCCTGGGTTTAATGGGATATTATCGCAAGTTTGTTTAGAATTATAGAAAAATTGTGGCTCCTCTCACAACCCTCCTTAAAACAATGCTTTCATTTGGACTCCAGTAGCTGACCAATCCTTTAAAGTCTTGAAAGAAGCTATGTGCACTACTCCTATACTAGCCCTATCTGACTTTGCCAAGACATTTTTTCTGGAATGTGATGCATCTAGGAAAGGAATTGGGGCAATCCTCATGCAAGATGGTTCAGAACATTTGGATTTCACTAGTAAATAATTTTTGGACCGACATTTGGGCCAATCGATTTATGAAAATGAAATGTTGTCTATTTTGTATGCAGTGGATCTCCGGTGCCCTTATTTATTGGCACAATGATTACAAATTAAAACAGATTTTGAAAGCCTCAAGTACTTCCTAGAACAACGAATTTCATCCCCAAAGAAACAAAAATGGGTGACCACGTTGTTTGGATATGATTATGAGATTGTTTACAACAAAGGAAAAGATAATGTGGTGGTTGATGCTCTTTCCCGGAAATATGAAGACGAAGGGTCCCTCTTTTCCCTCTCATTCATTTTAGTAGATTGGCTTCAGGATGTTCGACAAGAATGGTTTCAAGACCAAAAAATTTCCATCCTAATCCAAAAAATTCAACAGGATCCACAAGCTGCTCTAGGTTACTCTTGGCACAATGAAGAGTTTCACGATAAAGGTCGCTTGTATTTAAGAAAATAGTCAGCCCTTAAACCCAAGGTTCTCTCTGAGTTTCATGCTTCACCTACAAAAGGCCATTCAAGTTTTACCAAAACTTATCAAAGGGTAAAATTATCTTTCTTCTAGGAAGGTATGAAATAGGAAATCCACACCTTTGTGGCCAAATGTGATACATCTCAACACAATAAGAGTGAGACTTTCAAACCTCCTCAACCACTCCAACAAATTCTGCTTCCACCTACTATTTGGATGGATATTTCCATGGATTTCATTGTTGCCTTACCCAAATTAGGTAGTAAGTCATTCATCATGGTGGTAGTGGATCATCTTTCCACATATGCTCATTTCTGTGCTCTTCAAAACCTAGTCACAACATCCACAATGGCTCAAAGTTTTATGGATAAGTTTTATGGATAATATCTTCAAACTCCATGGAATGCCTCATTCTATTGTTTTTTACCGTGATTGCAATTTTACCAACAATTTCTGGCAAGAACTATTTAGGCTCCAAGAAACTCAATTGCATCTCAACACATCTTATCATCCCTAGACTAATGGCGAAATGTAAGAAGTCAAGAAGTGTTTGGAATCATATTTGAGGTGTTTTGTGTTTGACAGACAACATCAATGGGTTCAGTGGTTACCCCTAGCTAAATGGTGGTACACCACTTCTTATCATACTTCTACTCGTATGACTCCTTTTGAAGTAGTCTATAGACAAAAGCCACCATTGGTTCTCCCATACATGTCGAGCGTCTCCAAAGTCATGAAAGTTGACCGCAATATTACCATCTGCATGCACATTCTTTATAATCTCAAAGAAAATTTGGTAATGGCTCAAAATCACATGAAGCAATAGGAAAATCAGAGTTATTCTGAACTTCAATTTGCTGAAGGGGATCGGTTGTTTCTCTGCCTCCAACCATACAAGAAAAATTCACTCGAAGCCCAATAGTGTCAGAAACTTGCACCAAAATTTTATGGTCCTTATACTATTATTAAACACATGGGGCTAGTGGCAGCCTATGAGTTATCTTTGCGTATTCACTCCAAGCTACATCCTTCTTTTCATGTCTCATGCCTGAAGAAAGTGATTGGAACCAACTGCAACACCCAGACCAACCTACCAGAGTTAGATGAAGAAGTTTCCATTTGGTTGCAGCCAAAAGCTATATTGGACAAGAGAGAGAATCATCTCCATTATCGCACCATCAAGGAATTTTTGGTTCATTGGAAGGATACTCCACCAGAAGATGCCACCTGGGATCTGGCTACCATTTTGCAGTAGTTTCCTCATGTTAATCCTTGAGGACAAAGCTCGTTTTCAAGGGGGAGGGCATGTTTGGGATCTGACCCCTCACGTAGATAGAATAATATAGTTTCCATGTGATAAAGGCCAACATTGGTTAATAAGACCTAAATATATTTTCCATGTATTAAAGGAAGACACTAGTTAGTAAGGTCTATTTAATAAATGTGAATAAGTCAATGTAAGAACACCTAATAGAAGCTTCCGCTTCTAGAAATATATTCCTCTAGAATGTTATTTAGAAGATAGAATTAGTATAAATAAGAGCAGGAAGCATGAGAAAGCTTGCCTTGCAAATTATTGTAATAAAACTGTGCTCTGCTAGAGTTTTCCCCCTCGAATAGGCAAGTGAACATTGATTTCTTTGAATAAAGGTATTATTTTTAGTGTTTCTCTTCTCATATTTTGTTGTTCCATTGATATTTGTTGAATATTCTTGTTTCTACATATTACATTTGGTACCTTACACAGCTTTATCAAAGGATGATGTAGCGAAATGAGTAGAATTGGGAATAAACCTAGCATTTGTAATAAAACAAAATCCATATTCCAAAGAACAACCTTTGTATCATGGCCAACATTTTCTATCAACTTTCCACCCAAACAAATATGCCAGCAAACTACCTTACTAGTACTTGCACAAAGGCATGTAAATTTACTGAAAGAAAAAAATATTTGAGACATCCAAGTTGTGCTTAGTAGGACTGTGCTTTATGGTTCCAAAGAGACTATCCCTTTTGTCTTCATCGTCTTGTGACAAAAATGACTCAACATTCTCATCGAAGGGGGTTTAAGCAAGTTAACAAATATTTAATTAGTAGAGTCATATTCGTCATACTAATGACATTTACTATAGATTTTTAAGGCCTGACAATGGATCACAAAACTTTAGGATATTCTTTTCCAAAGTACACATGAAGCAAAACACCTAAGTGATCGAGATTATTTTTGGAACTAAAAGAAAGAAAAGATATTACAATGAAATACACACAAATATTGTGAGAAACAAAGAAATACAATAATACATGATTTCTATTGATGAAAGAAATGTATAGAGACTGTAAAAATACAGAGTGAATGAACTCGCTAGAATGGTGGCAACTTATCTCTGAGAAGAGATGTGACGGCTACGCTCATTCGCAAGAAGATGAGTACAATGAGGCTCTGAAGGCCTTTTTGCAATAAACATGAATTTCAAAACCCTAGACATCCAAAAACTTAACCCTAGGAGATGAATTTCCAAAATTCATGTGGGCCCCGTTGGGGTAAGTTAGTACATCAACTTCTCGGGGTCGTAAATTTTGCATATGATCTCCATTTTAGGCATGTGATAGCCTGTTGGAAAGGCATTTTAGAGAACTAGACATTATGCTATCAAACTCTAACTTTTTCAACAACTTGACTGTGGCAAGCCCAAAAAACATTGTTTAGGGCCTTAAAATGGCCCCAAAAGTATAGAAATATGTATTGACATGAAAAATTACAAAATAAGTCAGTTGTGTGGGCCTTCAAGATAGCCCCAGAAGTGAAGGACCCACAATTACAAAGAGATTTCACCATTACAAAGAAAATTATTGAACCGAAAATTGTCAATATGAGCCAAGTGGAATTTGGAACAAGTGGGTGGCCACCAATATCCACCTGGATCAGTCCTCCCCCCTTAGGAAGCAATGGTATCCATTGCATTGAGTTCCTGGGGAAGAGGGGAAAGAATTTGTTGAATCTGAATCTTGGTGAACTTCTTTCCTTTCTGGAGACGTTGTGTTGCTTGGTCTGTGGAAGGTCGTCACGAACTTGTTTTTGGCGGGGTTGAATATGCTCCACCAACATGTTGTATCTTGGCTTGACGGGGCATTTTGTAGGCACCATCGTAGGTGAAGAAGCAATATCTTCTTTCCCTTCTGCAATCTTCTTCTGCTGGATAGAAGGTGTTGAGGCTGCAGTGGTTGTAGTGGCCATTTTTTCATCCTTTGAATAGATTGTGAAGAGGATTAATTTAGCAGTATGAGAGATTACCTTGTGACACTATTTTGGTGGAATAATAGTCGGAACTACCTCTAGTATCTTGTAGAGATGATCCCTAGAGTAATAATGGAACTATATGGTCGAGACTCATAAATAGCATGATGTTTTCGCATATATGGTTGGCCCAAAACAACATCACAGACATCAAGAGAGGAAACATAACACACTACCTCATCCTTGAAGGGCTAGATGCCATAGGACAGGCGGCATTGCTGGCTGACATGGAGATCTCATCCCTGGTGAAGCCACTCGATGTTGTAAGGTTGTGGGTGTAGTTTTATTGACAACCCAAACTACTTGATGGCCTTAGATGATATGAGGTTATTATGGCTTCCGCTATCAACAATGAAATGCAATGGGGTCCCTTTCACCCACATCTATGAATGGAAGAGTCACTTCCTCTCTTCAAGATCTATTGGTTCTTCTGGTTGAATTGTTGCAGTCGCGACAGTAGCAGTGAGGTCTACATTGACGATATGCCTTTTTTTATTATTTTCTGGATCAGATTCTGAATCAAGGTAAGACTACTTGTCTTTGATCTCAGCCACCAATGACTGTTTTGAGCGACATTCATCAGCGTTGTACTAGGGTATTTTGTGGAAGCCGCACCACTTCCTAGTGTCATTCTTTGTCTTTCCCTTACCCTTCTTTTCCTGTGTCTTGGAATGGTTGTTAGGAGATTATTGGTTAGGTCCATCTTTATTATGATTTGGTTGTTGTGGATTTGCAGACTCGAACTCCCATTTATTTTGGTGCCGAAATTTCTACTCAATTTTGACAGCATATTGATAGGTAACTCCCAGTGATGAATTTTTTAGGAAATACATTTTGGTTTGGATGTACCTATGCAGATCACCATGGTATTTTAGAGACATATGTCACTCAGAGTCTTTGATACCCATCTTGGTGCACAAGTTATGGAAAGTATTTGTGAACTCCAACATCGTTTGGGCCCTCTCTTGCCGCAATGTGGTCCATCTCATGCACTTATCTTCATAGTTATCAACAAGGTAATATTGTTCCTTGAACACATCCACAAAAGAATCCCAAGTGGGCTTGGCCCCATATATTCGAGATTCCTCTCTAGAAATTTTCTCCCAGTAAGTTTCCCACCAATGTTTGACATCGGAGAGAACCTTGAGGAGTGAAAAGGTGATATTTTCCCTATCGGAAAAATTTTGAACAAAGAAATAACCTTCTAGTATATTTAATCATTTTTCTAGGGAATCGACATCTATCTGACCTTCAAATATGGGAATATCAAAATTAAATTGTACCTTGAAGGGAGAGCTTCCTCCAAAGTGGCCTCTTGATGAAGATTCACCTGTTTCTATCAGCAGGTGTTGAAGGACGTGGTAAAAATTATCCATCATTTCGTCCCTCTTTCGCATGATATCTTGCTCAAGCAACAGGTTAATAGAATCTGTTGCTCCACCATTTTTCTTTTATTCTACCATGGAGGGTTTCTTGGGCGTGTGAGAGTAATTTTCCTCAAGAGAGACAAGCTCGAGACCCAACTTGCTATACTTGGACCTCGTTGGGGACGTGCACTGAAAAATGATCAAGATCATCCTGCTCTGATATCACTGATCCAGATTATTTTCAGAACGAAATTAAAGAAGAGATATTACAATGAAATACACACAAATATTGCTAGAAACAAAGAAATACAACAATACATGATTTCTATTAATGAAATAAATGTACAGAGGCGGTAAAAATACAGAGTGAATGAACTCGCTATAATGGTGGCATCTTATCTCTAAGAAGAGATGTGATGACTATGCTCATTCTCAAGAAGATGAGTACAATGAGGCTCTGAAGGCCTTTTTACAATAAACATGAATTCCCAAATCCTAGAAATCCAAAAACATAATCCTAGGAGATGAAGCACCAAAAGTCATGTTGGCCTAGTTGGGTTAAGTTAGTACAACAACTTCCTCGGGTCGTATAATTTTCATACGATCTCTGTTTCAGGCATGTGATATCCCGTTGGAAAGGTATTTTTAAGAACTACACATTATGCCATCAAAATCCAACTCAAAGAACAATTTGACTGTGGCAAGCCCAAAAAATGTTGTTTAGGGCCTCAAAACGACCCTGAAAGTACAAAAAGATGTACTGACATGAAAGATGCCAAAATAAGTCAGTTGGAATATGTGGGCGACTACCAATATCCACCTGGATGTTGTGTAGGGCTTCAAGACAGCCCCGAAAGTGCATAGCCCATAATTACAAAGAGTTGTCACCATTACAAAGAAACATACCGAACTGAAAAATGTCAAGATGAGCCAAGTGGAATTTGGAACAAGTGGGTGGCCACCAATATCTACCTGGATCACTAAGTGACCCATTAGATTCTCCTCTTGGCATGGCTTCACAACAACAATTCTGGAAATAAAATATGCAACTGTCTAACTTTACATTTTTTCTATTTAGTCTTCTCTTGATGGTATCACAAATATGTGGCAAGTATGACTTGACCCTCTGGACTAGATCATTCACCACGACACCAAATCCATTTAACATCACATTGGCATCATTCCCAATATTCTTCTTGGAAGGCATGAAGTAATAATCAGGAGTTTGGCAGATTCAATGAAAGGACTTACCAATATTTACAATTTCTTATTCTGAGAAACCAATCTATCATTATCCTTTTGGCACAAATTTCGACCACATTTCCATCAAAATTCTTTGCAAAGGCCCGCAACTTTGAATGTAGCTTTACCGACATCAAATTATGGATGTCTCTCTAAATTTGATGGCATTGATAAGAGTCCATGTCGAACAACTCCCCCCATTTTTTTCACTATGCCAAGTTTGTAGTGTGGTTGGTTCTATCAAGCACTCAAATTTGAGCAATTATCACTACCAGGGTATGGTATGAGAGAGAAAGGGAAGGATTGTGTGAAGAAATAACCAAGGAATGGTTGTGTGAAGTAGGGATAATTTTAAGGATGGAAATTTATATTAAAATCTAGCAACATAGACTAATCTTACTAGTCCTTAATATGCAAAATGTAAAATGTTTGGCGATAGTTTTGTAAAACTATTCAAATTTCTAAGGATTTTATATAGTTTCTATAAAATTTTGGCGATTTTTATGGTAAAATAATTTAATTCTATTGAATTTGGGTGAATCGTTTTTAGAAAAAATGGAAATTGACGAATATATTTTTGGGAAAAAAAATTGAAAATTAGCCCATTTGTGAAATTTAGCCCCTAAAATCATCTATGGTTTGAAGCAACGAACAAGAGAAGGGAATGATCATATAAGGAATGAGTCTGAACCCTATGAATGATTCAACCCAAAAAAAGTAATTTGCAATTATTAAGGGACGAATGAGTATGTTATAGATGTCGTCATAAATGTCATAGAAAAGCAACAATACAATTAATCTTAGGTATGTTGTCATAACCTTCCATGTTTTTAATAAATAAAAGAGTTTTAACAGATATTATTACCTCAAGTTTTACCTTAGAAATTGATGCATGCAAGGAAAACAAACTTATAAACTTTATACCAAACTGGAATGCTCATACTAGAGTTGTTTTTTCCTATCATGTTGGGTCTGATACTATTGTTGATGACTATGTAGCTCTAGTATATCGGGATCCCCCTAGGTATCCTGAAACCATCCCTAGATCAATTGATCGACTGCCTCAATGCTATAGTACCACTGAGAACAACACTCAGGAAAATAATCTCTAGTACCTGGGAAACTGGGTAATACAACTAAGGGTATAGTCTAGCCTCCTTAGTTGGTGCCCTAAGATATTGGGTTGAGTACTATTGTTTAATATGACACGTATATCAAAGAGCTATAGAGCAGGGGAAACCCTTTTCTATAAGAACCATGAAAATATTAACCCTTGGGACGGAAATAGAACAAAAATGGAACAGATAAGATCTATTGTCATGCAACCTTGCCTCTTGCATTCTGGTTGTGAAATTACTACATAATTTTTTCTATTAAGAATTTGGGCATTTTGACACTGTAGTATTATTCATTTTGGAGTGCAACTTTGCAGGAGTAAACTAGAAAAAGAAGGTATGGGGCCTGACCACACCTTTATTTGAGACCTATCCCATTGGATTCCTCTTTTCGTAATGATCATTTTGATACCTATCATTTTTACCTTTTCATTTCTCACTCCGTGGATCCATACCCTTCCCGACACCCTTATTCCCCACTTATACCATTGGTCTCCTCTCGTTTCCCTGATCATAGTGGTATATATCACTTGTATTTTTTTTTTTCCTTCGATCCACCCCTCATACCCTCATGGCTCCCACCTGCCAAGAAGAAACCAATAATAAAATGAGTACTGACCTTACTTCCCTTTAGGCCTAAGAAAATAAGGACATTTTGTCCATTCATGTAAAAATGGACCTTATTCAAGAAAATTTTGGTAGCGAAATTGTTGAAGTCCATTTCACTCTACACAAACTCATGAACAAATTCCAAGGTCCTTCCTCCTCTAACCCACCTCTCTATACTGAAGGTGTTGACTCCAACCAGCCTTTAGACTCTCATTCCAACTCTCTACCTCATGACCCCTGTCTTCCCAGATTCGAGGTAAACAAATTTGATGGATCGGATCCACAAGCCTAGGTTACTCAGATGGAACACTATTTCTCCCTACATGGTATCACTAATAAGTTAACCAAGATTCATTATGGAATTCTATATTTCGATCCAGAAAGATGGAAATGGTGGCAATGGCATCGAAATGCACGCCAAGGTTATGTTTCTTGGACATGGTTTGTTGCAGAGTTGTATAAACGCTTTGACATGGAAACCCACCATTTTGGATGCCCGACCAAGTTGAAACATTCTGGAATAGTGGAAGATTTTATTGCTACCTTTGAGCACTTGGATTTTCTTATAGAGGGGATAACATATGCTTTATTTAAGGAATGCTTTATTAGTGGAATCAAGGATGAAATTTGAGCCCAGGTCATCACAAATTTCCTCCAGACTTTGTTGGAAGCAGCTAAATGTGTCAATGAGGAACAGTAGGTCATCTTGGATGAGAGAAAAAAACCCACTTTTTTTCCCCACCCAAAACCCACCACCCCTTCTCCTCAGGTCACTCCTCTCAAGGTCCAAAAATTAACATGGGAATAAATGGTTGAATGAAAACTCAAGGGTATTTGCTACAATTTTGATGATAAATAATTTCCTGGGAAAACGTGTAAAGAACATAAACTGTTTATGGCCATTTCAGAGGATGTTTCTAATGAAGAGGTTGAGATTTCACTTAAAATAGAGCTACCCTAAAATGATGATCCTACACCACCCTCTGATCCTCCTAAAGTTGAACCACTGATTTCCCTGAATTCTCTCACTGGTTTTTCTGCTCCCCAAACCCTCAAATTGATTAGATACATTAAGAACAATAAATTCATCATCCTAGTTGATAGTGGCAGCGCTCATAATTTCATTCATCTCCACCTTGCTCAAGAAGTCAATTAATATATCTGTGCTATCAAAAATTTTCAAATCATGATTGCCAATGGTGGTTCCATGAAATGTGGGGGGCGTTGTGAAAATGTGTGCCTACAAATTGGTCATTATAACTTGAAATATCACATGTTTTCTATTGACATGGGTGGTTTTGACATTGTGCTTGGTGTTGAATGGTTACACACTCTTGGCCCCATCACCATGGATTTTAAGGAATTAACCATGCAATTCCAACAGGAAGGACAACAATATGAATTCCAAGTCATTACAATAGGGTCTCTAGAGATCAACAATTCCCATCGCATGGAAATGTTACTAAAAAAAGGTTATTCTAGCATCATTTCCCAACGCCATTCCATTCAAGCAGTTGAGACACCCCCGGTACACCCCAAACTTCATGTGATCCTTTCCCTCCATCCCATTGTTTTCTGAACTCGCTAGTTCCTCCCCCCTACTATAGATACCATGACCATTCCATTCCTTTAATATCAGGTAGTATTCCTTCCAATGTTTTCCCTTATCATCATCCATTTTAACAAAAAAATGAAATTGAGAAAATTGTCCAAGAATTGTCAGAAGCATGTGTTATTCGTCCCAGTACCAGCCCCTATTCTTCCCATGTTGTCATGGTCCTCAAGAAAGAAGGCACTTGGTGCATGTTTTCTAGTTTTTGTTCCCATGACAATCTTACCATCAAGGATAAATTTCTCATTGGTGTCATAGATGACCTTCTGGATGAACTCAGTGGGGCTCAATTCTTTACCAAACTTGAACTATGCTCAGGATACCACTAGATACATATGAAACAGGAAGACATCCCCAATACTCCATTTCACATGTCTCATTGTTATTGGATAAATCCGTAAGTGCGGACACAAACCGATCTCCCCAGATCCACCTGGATATGGAACAAACAGTGACAGAATATACCACTTTCCCTAGATCTAAAGTATTGAACGGACAAGAGAAGAAGGATGATGTACTTACTTGTGAACTCTCTCCTTATCTCTGTTGATCCTCGCTCTGCTACGATGCTCTTGCGTCGTCCAATAACAACAAAACAAACCAATCACAACAAAAGCATTAATATATTCAAAACTCTAGACTATACATGTGATCAAGGAATCATGTAATAAGATGATATCATCATTATGGGAAAGGAACATATTCATATA
>JZKD02S1734768.1:163274-184346 GCA_000966675.3 Picea glauca
TCCAATATCTTACTCTTGCTAATTTGCTATTACTTCAACTTAACCCTTTCCATGAATCCTCTCTTCAATATATAGGAAGAGATTGTTTAGTTACTTGGATAGAATGTAATCCCAAAATATCTGGAGATTCATTAATTTGCCAACCATTCGAACTCCAACTCATCCTTCTAGAAGATTCCTTCTAGAAGAATCGAGAACTCATCCGTTTTCTCCCTTAAGAATCATTTCCGCACCCTGACCTTTAACACAGTGCGGAAAGTCCGCAGTCTAACTGAATGCAGCATGCGGAAACCAAGCATTTCCGCAAGACAATATATAAATAGCCTGCGTACTATCTTCAAAAGTGTGATTTTGAGAAACTGACAAGTGTAACTTTCATCATGAAAATGATCTTAAAGAAGAGTTAGATCTTCTATCACCATGTCATAATCATGTCATCATCTTGATAACCAAAAATGTGGATAACACTCATGAGGGCCACTATGAGTTTTTGGTCATGCCCTTCAACCTTTGTAATTCCCCCTCCATTTTTCAGATCCTCATGAATCATGTCTTTCTTCCTTTCATTCGTCACTTTGTGTTAGTTTTTTTTTATGATATTCTCATCTATAGTAAAACCTGGCCAACCCATCTCACTCATGTAGATCAAGTTCTCCATTTCCTCTCCAAGCACCAATTTTTCCTCAAACAGTCTAAATGTGCTTTTGGTACCTCTGAAGTTGAGTACCTAGGTCATATTGTTGGCAAGGATGGTGTAAGGGTGGATCCCAAGAAAGTTGAAGCTATGTAGAATTGGCATCTCCCTAAAACTCTTAAAATTCTGTGTGGTTTCTTGGGTTTAATGGAATATTATCGCAAGTTTGTTTTGAATTATGGAAAATTTGTGGCTCCTCTCACAACTCTCCTTAAACGAATGCTTTCAGTTGGACTCCAACAATTGACCAATCCTTTCAAGCCTTGAATGAAGATATGTGCACTACTCCTATACTAGCCCTATCTGACTTCTCCAAGAAATTTCTTTTGGAATTTGATGCATCTAGGAAAGGAATTGGGGCAGTTCTCATGCACGATGGACAACCTTTGGATTTCACTAGCAAACAATTTTTGAACTGGAATTTGGGCCAATCGATTTATGAAAAGGAAATGTTGGTTATTTTTCATGCAAATGGATTTTTGGCGCCCTTATCTATTGGTACAATGCTTACAAATTAAAACAGATCATTAAATCCTCAAGTACTTCCTAGAACAACGGATTTCATCCCGAGAGAAAAAAAAATGGGTGACCATGTTGTTTGGATATGATTATGAGATTGTTTACAACAAGGGAAAACAAAATGTGGTGGTTGATGCTCTTTCCTGAAAATATGAAGACAAAGGGTCCCTATTTTCCCTCTCATTCATTGTAGTATATTGGATTCAGGATGTTCGACATGAATGGTTTCAAGATCCAAAAAATTATAGCCTAATCCAAAAACTTCAACATGATACACAAGCTGCTCCAAGGTACTCTTAGCACAATGAAGAGTTTCACGATAAAGCTATCTTCTATTTAAGCAAATAGTTGGCCCTTAAACCCAAGGTTCTCTCCAAGTTTCATGCTTCACCTACAACAAGCCATTCAATTTTTACCAAAACTTATGAAAGGGTAAAATGATTTTTCTTCTAGGAAGGTATGAAACAAGAAATCCACACATTTGTGGCCGGATGTGATACATGTCAATGCAATAAGAGTGAGATTGTCAAACCTCCTCGTACACTCCAACCACTTCTGCTTCCACCTACTATTTGGATGGATATTTCCATGGATCTCATTATTGGCTTACCCAAATCAAGAAATAATTCAATCATCATGGTGGTAGTGGATCGTCTTTCCAAATATGCTCATTTATGTGCTCTTCAAAACCTGGTCAACTCATCAACAATGGCTCAAATATTTATGGATAATATCTTCAAACTCCATGGAATGCCTCATTCTATTGTTTTTTACCATGATCCCAATTTTACCAACAACTTTTGGCAGGAACTATTCAGGCTTTAGGGAACTAAATTGCATCTCATCACATCTTATCATCCCTATAATGATGACCAAACGAAAGCGGTGAAGAAGTGTTTGGAAACATATTTGAGGTGTTTTTCATTTGACAGATAAGATCAATGGGTTCAGTGGTTACCCCTAGCTGAATGGTGGTACAACACCTCTTATCAAACTACCACTCGCATGATTCCTTTTGAGGTAGTCTATAGAAAAAATCCACCATCAGTTCTTCCATACATGTCGAGCATCTCCAAAGTTCAGGAATTTGACCGCAATCTTACCATCTGCATCCACATTCTATGTACTCTCCAAGACAATTTGGTAATGGATCAAAATCACATGAAGAAATAGGTAGATAAGATTCGTTCCAAACTTCAATTTGTTGAAGGGGATCAAGTGTTTCTCCACCTCCAACCATATAAGAAAACTTCACTCAAAGCCCAACAATGTCAGAAATTTGCACCAAAATTTTATGGTCCTTATACTATTATCAAACATGTGGGGCTTGAGGTGGCCTATGAGCTACATCCTGCTTTTCATGTATCATGCATGGAGAAAGTGATTAGCACCAAATGCCACACCCAGACCATCCTACCAAAGTTGGATGAAGAAGGTTCCATTTGGTTGCAGCCACAAGCTGCATTGGACAAGAGAGAGCATCATCTCCATTATCACACCATCAAAGAAGTTTTGGTTCATTGGAAGGATAATCCACTAGAATATGCCACCTGGGAACTAACTTCCATTCTACAATAGTTTCCTCATCTTAATCCTTGAGGACACAACTCTTTTTCAGGGGGGGGTATGTTATGGATATAACCCCTCATGTAGGTAGAATAATATACTTTCCATGTAATAAAGGCCAACATTAGTTAATAAGGCCTAAATATATTTTCCATGTATTAAAGGCCGACACTAGTTAGTAAGGCCTATTTAATAAATGTGAACAAGTCAATGTAAGAATACCTAATAGAAGCTTCTGATTCTAGAAATATCTTCCTCTAGAATGTTCTTTAGAAGATAGAATTTGTATAAATAAGAGTCTTGTCTTGCCAATTATTGTAATATAAATGTGCTTTGCTGGAGGTTTCCCCCTCGAAGAGGAAAGTGAACATTGATTTCTTTGAAAAAAGGTATTATAGATAGTGTTACTCTTATCTTATTTTGTTGTTCCATTGATATTTGTTGAATATTCTTGTTTCTACATATTACATCTGGTACCTTACACACCTTTATCAAAGGAAAATGTAGAGAAACGATTAGAATTGGGACTAAACCTAGAATTTGTAATAAAAAAAAATTACATATTCCAAAGAACAACCTTTGTATCATGGCCAACATTTGTTATCAACTTTCCACCCGAAGAAATATGTCAACAAACTACCTTACTAGTACTTGCACAAAGGCATGTAAATTTACTGAATGAAAAAACATTTGAGACATCCATGTTGTGTTAAATAGGGATATGCTTTATGGTTACAAAGAGAGTGTCCCTTTTGTCTTCATCATCTTGTGACAAAAATGACTCAACATTCTCATCGAACATGGTTTAAGCAAGGTAACAAATATTTAATTGGTAGATTCATAGTGGTCATATTAATGACATTTAATATATCTTTTTATGGCCCAATAATGGATCCCAAAACTTTAGGACATTCTTTTCCAAACTACACATGAAGAACAACACCTAAGTGACCCATTAGTTGCTCCTCTTGGCATTGCTTCACAACAACAATTCTGGAAATAAAATCTGTAACTATCTAAATTTACACTTTTGCTATTTAGTCTTCTCTTGATGGTATCACAATTTTTTAGCAAGTATGACTTGACCCTATGGCATAAATCATTCACCACGACACCAAATTTAGTCAATGTCACATTGGCATCATCTCTGATCTTCTTCTTGGAAGGAATGAAGTATTAATTAGAAGTTTGGAAGAATAAATGAAAGGACTTACCAATATTTACAATTTCTTATTCTGAGAAGCCATCTATCATTATCCTTTTGGCACTAATTCTGGCCACACTTCCATCAAAATTATTTGCAAAGGCCCATAGCTATGAATGTAGATTTACCGACATCGAATTCTATATGTCTCTCTAAATTTGATGCCATTGATGAGAGCCCACGTTGAACAAATCCCCCCATTTTTTTCATCATGCCAATTTTGTAATGTGGTTGGTTGTATCAAGCACTCAAATTTGAGCAGTTATCACTGCCAGGGTATGGTATGGGAGAGAAAGGGAAGGATTGTGTGAATAAATAACCAAGGAATGGTTGTGTGAACTTTGAAGCAATGGACAAGAGAAGGGAATGACCATATAAAGAATGAGTCTGAACCATATGAATGATTCAACTCAAAACATGGAATTTTCAATTATGATGGGTCGAATGAGTATGTTATAGATGTCATAAATGTCATAGAAAAGTACCAATAAAATTAAGCTTAGGTATGTTGTCATAACCTTCCATGTTTTTAATAAATAAAAGAGTTATAAAAAAGATTATTACCTGAAGTTTAACCTTAGAAATTGATACATGCTTGGAAATTGAACCTAAAACCTTTATACCTGTTATCGCACAATTTGTACTTTGATCAAAGGAAAGGTAAATGGAAAGAAAATTGGCGTTACTTGAGGTTATCCTATCATTGTCACCTAAATATAATTCCTCTTTCTATTTAGGGTTGAAGGCCCAGGGGATACGTCCCCGGTGACCTGGGGGTTTGAGAAGGCAAGGTCAAGATATCTATTGAAAGGTCCCCTCTCACAAGTCACCACTGATCAGAAAGTATCGAGGTTGTAACCAATGAAGTGATTAAATATCAAGATGTACCTTCCCGAAACAAAGGAACAATAAAATATGTCTTTTGCAAGTACAACTTGTTGTTAGAACTTCATAAAACCACATACTTTCTCAATAAAAGAAATTGGCTGATATAATGATGAAGTAAACAGAAATTTATAACAACAATATTTATAAGAGAGTGCTTCACAATAAGTTCCTTAGAATAGCTTCAAAATGAGCAAGAATAATCAATCATTAACATCATAATACTAGCATTTGTCTGAAGAAAGTAAGGCAATGCATTAATCAACTCTTTCAATTGCTTTTATATGCTTTTAATGCTGAAAAATGTGGCTGTAGCTTACTTTAGTAACAACAACACTAAAGTTAGTAGGTTAGGCTATTCTAATGTTAGAGGTGGTTAGTAGAAGGCTTAAGGTGTAGGTTTTGATGGTTGTTTTAATCAATCACTCAATAAGAAGTCTTAGATTAATGCCTTTAGGGAAAATGGAGTCTATTAGGTGGAAGAAAATGTTGAAGGAAAAGGATATGATAATAGGAGAGCCAAAGACGAGAGATTAATAGTTGAAGTGTTCGTAACCCAAGGCTTCAACTACCAAACCCTAGGGGGAAAATAGCTACTAAGGTGTATGTAATCTTAGGACTTAGTAGTTTTCCTCCTTTTTTGGTTCAAAGATGAATCAAATGATGGATAGGATGAAGCAAAAGTGTTAGGGTGTTGCAATGGCAAGGTCTCTAGCAAAAGCTTCAAGAAAAAAAGGCTTCTTGGCAAAATCTAGTAGGTAAAAGCTCTTAAAGCAAGGACAATAACATGTGCTTGGCTTCCTAGGGTTTTAGACTAGCAATTTCATAATATTAATGTAAATGCGAGATAAAAATAACCATAACTATTCAATTAAGAATAATTGCAGAAATCTTACTTACATTCATCAAGAATCATCAAGCAAAAACCCTAGTTGAACACTTCCACCAAGAAAATTGCCAAAATACTCCAAAATTAGCCTACTTCAACAAGTGCGCCTAAAATTTCATCCATAAAACCCTAAGTAGGGCGAAAATTTCATACCTCACCTAGTGTGAGTGAAAGATGATCAATAATACAAGGGAAAAAACCCTTATTTATACAATACCAATGACCAAAATTAGGTCAAAAAAGGCTAACATGGCCAGTTACATGTAATATCCAGTTTTTACATCAAATGACATAAATAAACCCTAAATCAAGAAAAAACGATGACATAATACCCTTTTAGGGTGACGTTAGGCCTTATTAGGGCAATGTTGGCCTCCAGGAGAAAAAAGTTAGGCCTCCTTGGGCCTCTAGATCAAACCACACGTGCTACTTGACACACAACTGCCTCCAAAGAGTCCAAAATGTTGGGTGACATCATGGGTCACATGGGTGATTTTATGGGCCTTCCAAGGCCTAAATCATAGTGAGAATGGCAATACCCCTCGGGGTCCAGGCCTATCGGGTTGTCTCTAGTGGAACGTCCTCCTCTCTCTTCAGTGAAAACCTTTGATCTGTCTCTGCCCCTGGTTGGGGTCTCAACATCCATCTGGTGGGATTTTTAGCCCTATGGAGGTCCGAACTAATAAATTCCGCATGTGTACCTGTCTGTCGGGCATGGCCCTGCAACAAAAATAGGTACGCCTTCCATGGGATCATAAGTCACATGGATCATAGCAATGTCAATCACATCTATCAATCAAGTTATTTATACATGTGCATGAAAGCCCCTTTCCCAGACAAGTTCTCAAGCTAGGTTTGGAGGGGATGCTAGGATGTCCTATTAGGATACTTCTCATTGGATGTGGGATGTTTCCAGGTGAAGACAAATCCAGGCCATGTAAGTGGGTGAGGTGGTAAGGGATGTCAGAGCAATGGGTGCGGTGATGACAGGGGAATGTATGGATTACCTATGGGTGTCTCTGAAGAGGGTGAGTTGTACCTTGTCATGGATGCAAATGTTTCCAAGCCCATTCATTCCTTTTATGTTTTTATCTTATTTATTTTTTCTTTTAGAGACTAGTTAGGGGACACTTCCCTCGCGTGGTGACCAGTGGTGACAATGTTACCCACACCCATTTCATAGAAATGAGAAGGTTGGCTCGTGATGAGACCCCTTTTCTCTTGGCTATGAAACCAAGAGCCACTACCCTGACGTGGTGACCAGCTGAATAGTAGTGGCATAAAACTACATTCCCATGGACCTAATAGGCTGGCTGGTGATGAGACCCCCTATCCTCCAAGTAGGTATTGATTTTATTATATTTTACGGGTCCCTTTGTTTCTTCTCGAGAAGCCTTTTATGGATTTCTCGAGGATCCCTGGCAGAAGCATTTGAATGTTTCATTCTTTTGAATTTTATCTTTTGCCATCTACTTTTACCCTCTAGGCCTGTATCCCCTTCTTCCAACAAGGTAAGGTACAACCCTTTGCTAGCCTGGCAAGCCCAATGCCCGGACTAGTGTATGGGATGGATGAGAATGAAAAAAATGAAAAGTGGTAAGTATGGTGGGAATGGACAATGACCTTTCATGAACACGCCCCAGTGGGAACTCAAGCTCTATGGGAACCAACTTACTAGGGAATTTTGTTATTCCTCCTAGGTGTGGACAAGTGGAAAGGCATAAGGTCCAAGCACATGCTAGAACTAAAAATAATTAAATGCACATATTCAAATGTTTTGAGAATAAGAGTGACACATACCATGATACCTTGACTCATTACCTCATGAAACAAGACCCACTGTTGCTGAAGGACCAGGTCGATGGGATGGATGCTTCTACTGCTAACAAGGTGGATGCGCTGAACAAGAATAAGGATGGACCCTCCAGGTCTAGGATCAAGTCAATATGGCACTCAGTACTCCATGTCTAGGACCTGTGGGCCTCGAGACATAATCTCCTTAGTTATCCCTAGGCTAGGGGATAACATCTGGCTCCAACTAGGGGACATGTGATATTTGTAGAGCACATGATAACCTAAACATCTCTGGCATAACTTGTGACATGCTTGATCTTGACAAAAGATTATTAGTAATCATTTGGGGTGGTGATATCACCCCTGGCTCATATATGGTACAGAAAATCAACGCAAGCATATATAGAAATGGAAATACAACAAATCTAGCATGACATGAAGATGGTATATACAATGAATGCAAATTCCTACCTACTTAAATGTACTTACCTGTCATGCTGAATGCCAGGTGTAGTCAAATATCCAGTGAAACCTCCCTGACAATGTATTTCAATACCTATCTCTGTGCTTCCTCATAAACCAAAGCAGTGATATGTTAAGCACAAAAATATCATGAGTTTGAAAATGTATTGCATTATTGGAAATTGTAACGTCTATCTCATGGAGGCGGGTGGGAGGGACAAAATGGCTCCAAGTCATTCTCTCAGAAAAGTTCTCAATCCATTTCAGGAAGGGATCGTGAAAAGTCAAAGGTTAAAAATATTGACTCAAAGCATCTGAAAGCTGACTACCTTGGACGTCTTCACAATATGAAGCTTGGGAAAGGATTGGAAAGGACCTAGAAGATGACTGACAAAATCTTAAAGGAAGACTGAAAGACTTAGATGACGAACTTCTTCTTGAGGTATTCAACCTACCCTTGAAATCTAGGGGTTGCCTCAAAGGAAACTTAATACAAAAGACATACTTCCCAACTACACCTTTAATGACACAACAAGATAAAGTAATCGAAGGTGGCTGGGGAATATTATCACAAGGACCCTCCTTCAGGAAAATGATGTCCTTACTCCTATCAAGATCTGAGCATAGTGGTGGCTAATAAAATTCTTCATGGGATAAATCCAAGTTCTCAGAAGAATAATCATCGAAATCTTCAAGGTATGACCAAAATTCACTAGAAGAATATAGCACCAGGTCATCCTTGGGTGTCTGAAATAGGTTCATAATCACACCATCTCCTTGTTACCAATTGTCAAGTTTATTAGTAACTTCATGTGATAAAGTTAAAGGAAAATTTTGGAAACGACCCTCAATGTCGTAAATGGGATCCCCATCATATCCAATCACATCCCATTTACGCTTCCCGACATGTATGAATTTATCAATATTATCAAAAAAGTCGACATCTTCATCATAACATGAAGGGGTTAGAACATCCAACACTTCTTCACTTTCCACATCATAAGATAGAGAATCATTAAAAATTTGGAAAGGGAAGTAACTCACCTTGCTTACTTCTTCCTGTGCAGGAGCTTCAAGTATTTGGATATCTTCATCAAATGGAAGACTTGCGTCTACATATTCTAGCTTGTCCAAGAGTTCCATTTCTTCTTCACTGTTTGAATCTTAGAATAAGGTATCATCAAAAAATTGGAAAGGAAAATGACTCACCTCATTATATTCATCTTGTGCAGGAGAGATATGATCTTATAGAACTTCGTCGGATGGAGGAGCGATTAACAGTGCTTCATCCTCATAATTCACTTATCTAGTTATATCTTCACTGCATTTTATCGAATCATGGGAGAAATCCTGCTCCTCTTAAAGGGGTTGACAATTTCCTTCATAAATCTCTTCTTTCAGATCAAAAGGTTCTTAGTATTGAGCATGATATACATCCCTGAGATATTCTACAATCTCAGTGGTGAATCCTTTGTCCTCTAAGGCTATTGTGAGATTTTGAAGGGCATCTTCATACATTTGGCAATGTGGTTTGAAAAAGTCAATAAACCTACTGATGAGGTGTATGAAAGATGATATACCCCTATCTTCGCAAAAACCTTTAAATCAATCTTGCCAAAAGGATGGTAGGAGAGTATGAATAACTTTACTAGGACATCCTCCCCTCCCAGTTCTATCTCACTTATATACTTCAAAAATTCTACAATGTGAGGAATTGGGAGCCCCCCTTCAAATCTTGGAGGGTTGCTTGACCATTTTGTAACAAAAGAAGTTGGGTATCCTTGAAGATTTTTGAAATCAATAGTCAGATACACTTGTTCCCAGGGTGCCATGATCCCATAACCTGGAAAAATCACAGAATTGAGAGTAAGGTGGCACCTAGGAAAAGGTTAGTGGAGTCGCCAGATAATTTTCTTGAAACTACCAAGGGGATGAGGGGATCACCCTCATTGGAGTCACCAGGTAATCTTGTAAGATAATGTTTTTTGGATAAAGGCTTACTGAAAAAGTTTCGTTGAGGAATATTGACTCAGTGTTCCCCAACAACAATGCCAAAATGTTATCCTACAATTTGTACTTTGATCATAGGAAAGGTAAATGGAAAGAAAATTGGCGTAACTTGAGGTATCATATCACTGTCACCTCAATAGGATTCCTCTTTCTATTTAGGGTTGAAGGCCCAAGGGAGACCTCCCCAGTGATCTAGGGGTTTGAAAAGGCAAGGTCAAGATATCTATTGAAAGGTCCCCTCTCACAAGTCACCATTGATCATAAATTCTCGGGGTTGTAACCAATAAAGTGATAAAATATCAATATCTACCTACCTGGAGCAAAGCAACAAGAAAATATGTTGTTTGCAAGTACAACTTGCTGTTAGCACTTCATAAAATCACAGACTTTCTCAATAAAAGAAATTGGCTGATATAATGATGAAGTAAACAAAAATTTATAGAAGAAATATTTATAAGAGAATGTTTCACAATAAGTGCCTTAGAATAGCTTCAAAATGACCAAGAAAAATCAATCATTAACATCATAATACTACCATTTGTCTGAAGCAAGTAAGGCAATGCATTAATCAACTCTTTCAATTGCTTTTATATGCTTTTAATGATACAAAATGTGGTTGTATCTTACTTTAGTAACAACATCAATAAAGTTAGTAGGTTAGACTATTCTAATATTAGAGGTGGTTAGTAGAAGGCTTAAGGTGTAGGTTTCGATGGTTGTTTTAATCAATCACTCAATAAGAAGTCTTATATTAGTTCCTTTAGGGAAAATGTTGTCTATTAGGTGGCAATAAATGTTGAAGGAAAATGATGATAGTAGGAGAGCCAAAGACAAGAGAGATTAATAGTTGAAGTGTTGGTAACCCAATGCTTCAACTACCAAATCCTAGGGGGAAAATAACTACTAAGGTGTAGGTAACCCTAGGCCTTAGTAGTTTTCCTCTTTCTTTGGTTCAAATATGAAGCAAATGATGGATAGGATGAAGAAAAAGTGCTAGGGTGTTGCAATGGCAAGGCCTCTAGCAGAAGCTTCAAGAAAAAAATGCTTCTTGGCAAAATCTAGTAGGTAAAAGCTCTTAAAGCAAGGGCAATAACATGTGCTTGGCTTCCTAGGGTTTTAGACTAAAAATTTCATAATCTTAATGTAAATGCAAGATAAACATAACCATAACCATTCAATTAAGAATAATTGAGGAAATCTTACTTACATTCATCAAGAATCATCAAGCAAAAACCCTAGTTGAGCACTTCCACCAAGAAAATTGCCAAAATACTCCAAAATTAGCCTCCTTCAACAAGTGTGCCTAAATTTCAGCCATAAAACCCTAATTAGGGTGCAAATTTAAGACCTAACTAAGTGTGCATGAAGGATGATCAATAATACAAGGGAAAAAACCCTTATTTATACAATATCAATTACCAGAATTAGGTAAAAAAAGAATGACATGCCCAATTACATGTAATATCCAATTTTTACATTAAATGACATAAATAAACTCTAAATCAAGAAGAAAAGGTGACTTCATGCCATTTTAGGGTGATGCTAGGCCTTCTTAGGGAAACATTGGCCTCCAAGAGAAAAACGTTAGGTTTCCTTGGGCCTCTGGATCAAACCACAAGTGCCACTTGGCAGACAACTGCCTCCTAAGTGTCCAAAATGTTGGGTGATGTCATGGGTCACATGGGTGATGTCATGGGCCTTCCAAGGCCTACATCATAGTGAGAATGGAAAGACCCCCATGGGTCCAGGCTTGTCGGGCTGTCTCTGGTGGAACGTCCTCCTCTCTCTCCGATGAAAAGTTCTGATTTGTCTCTTCCCTTGGCTGGGGTCTCAACATCCATTTGGTGAGATTTTTATCCCTATGGTAGTTCGAACTAATCATCTCCCCATGTGTACTTTTCTGTCAGGCGTGGACCTGCAACAACAACAAGTACGCCCTCCATGGGCTCATAAGTTACATGGATCATAGCAATGTCAATCACATCTAACAATCAAGTTATTTAAACATGTGCATGAAACCCCCTTTCCCATACAAGTGCTCAAAGCCGTTATGCTATTCTACAAGCTAGGTTTGGAGGGGACACTAGGATGTCCTATTGGGATACTTCTCATTAGATGTGGGATGTTTCCAAGTGAAGACAAATCTAGGTCATGTAAGTGGGTAAGGTGGTAAGGGATGTATGCGAAATGGGTGTAGTGATGATAGGGGAATGTATGGATTACCTGTGGGTGCCTCTGAAGAGGGCGAGCTGCACCTTGTCATGGATGAAAATGTTTCCAAGCCCATTCATGCCTTTTATCTTTTTATCCTATTGTTTTCTTCTTTCAAGAGACTAGTTAGGGGACACTTCCCTCACATGGTGACCAATGGTGACAATGTTACCCACAATCATTTCACGGAAATTGGAAGGTTGGCTCATGATGAGACCCCTTTTCTCTTGGCTATGCCACTAAGAGACACTACCCTGACATGGTGACCAGCTGAATGGTAGTGTCATACCGGTACATTCCCATGGAACTAATAGGCTGACTTGTCATGAGACCCCCTATCCTCCAAATAAGTCTTGATTTTATTATTTTTTATGGGTCCCTCTATTTCTTGCTGAGAAGCCTTTATGGATTTCTCGGGGATCCCTGGGTGAAGCATCTGAAGGTTTAATTCTTTTGGATTTTATCTTTTTCCAACTACTTTTACCCTCTAGGACTTTAGCCCCTTCTTCCCACAAGGTAATGTACAACCCTTTGCTAGCTTGGCAAACCCAATTCCCGAACCAATGTATGGGATGGATGAGAGGGAAAAATCTGAAAAGTAGTAAGTATGGTGGGAATATATGATGACCTTTCATGAACACCCCCCAATGGAAACTCAAGCCCTATGGGAACCAACTTACTAGAGCATTATGTCATTCCCCCCAGGTGTGGACAAGTGGAAAGGTATAAGGTCCAAGCACACGTTAGAAGTAAAAAGAATTAAATGCACATATTCAAATGTTTTGAGAATCAAAGAGACACATACCATGATACCGAGACTCATTAACTCATGGAGAAATACCCACTGATGATGAAGGACCATGTCGATGGGATGGATGCTACTGTCGCTGACAAGGTGGAGGCGTTGAAGAAGAAGAAGGATGGACCCTCCAGAGCCAGGCTCAAGTCAATATGGCTCTCGGTACTCCATGTCTAGGATTTGTGGGCCTCGATACATAATATCCTTAGTTATCCCTAGGCTAGGGGATAACAATACCAAAATGGAATGCTGAGACTAGAGCTATTTTTTACTATCATGTTGGGTTTGAGACTACTTTTGATGTTTAAACTTCTTGGGGTTGACTGCAATGTTGAATTTGGAACCAAGAGAAATAAGTTCTTGCTGGTGGTTTCTTGAGGAATGAAAAGAGAATAGGATAGAAGTGCTTGGTAGCTATAGGATATTGTTTTGAATCTAATTAATACTGAATAAACTACATTTGCAAGGAAACTTGGAAGAGGCATGCTACAGGTCATCCTGTAACTAATAACAAATACTGTGAATGTTGGAGTTGTTGTTGGAGAATCCTGACAATGATCATCTCCAAAATCATCATCTTTGGAGCACTGAAGCATTGATCTCTCTTATGACAAGAGAAGAGGAGACTACAATATATTTTAACTATGATCATATTGAATTTTAAATGCTAAAGATTGGAATTTTTGAGCTCGAAAGAAAAACCTATGAACTTGGTTTATTTAAGAAATGGTTGTTGGAAACCACTTAGAATAAAACAAATCCATTCGAACAAATATTTCATGATATTTTGGATGAAAAAGGAAAGCCATCTTGTTGATCTGAAATTCTCTGTGACTGTAGGACTAACGATAACCATGAATGCTCAGTACACTATCCAGCCACTGGAAAAATAAAAGGAGTTAATATCAAATATGCACATGATAGTCTGCTACAAGGAACTTATATTATAATAACCACTCGTAGCTCCCAAATTATGCACATTTTGGGGGAATTTGCTTCTAATTTCACCTAATTAGTCCCCATTATGCAGAAAACCCATGTCATGGAATCTCCAAATTCTTGTTACACCAGAAATTGTATATGAATTTCATTGCTCATTTCTGCCTAGCACACTTTGACTGAAATGTTATTCATGAGATGACGACGTGTGGAATCAACTTGGGCACGTTTTGAATAACAAGGATCCATGTTGAGGGGGTCAACAACAAATCCCATGTTCAGGATTTCCTTTTAAAAACATGCAAGTATGTCGAACAATGAAGGTGGTTCAAGATTCATATGTACACTAGAGGATTTGAACTTAGAAAAAACCCTCATTAGCAATAATCAACTCTTAATCCTCTTAATTCACTAAAAAAAATGGAAACAACATTTAAATGAACAACATAGTCACCTTATAGCTTCAGATACCATTTCTACTAAGATTCTCAAATAACATATCAAAAGGTTAATGAAAATGTGAAAAGACGAGATATCATAGGTGGAAAGGGATTATGTGGTGGTGAAAATAGCATCAAATTGGAAGCCCAACAAAAAAACATCACATTAAGCATTATATAAACCATATGATATCAAAGCATATGTTACAAACCATATGATATTGAAGCATCACATAAAGAAACATATAAACCAACCATATGATATTAAAAGGCACCTAAAAACCACGTGATATTGAGCATCACATAAAGAAACATATAAAACATATGATATCAAGTAGCACATGTAAACCATGTGATATGCTACCTATAAACCATGTGATATTGAAGGATCACATAAAGCAGATCATATAAACCATATGATACCAAAGAATCACCTATAAACCATATGATATTAAAGGATCATATAAAGAAGCATATAAGCCATATTATATCAAGAAAAACTATAAACCATGTCATATCGAAACATCACATAAACCATAATGTAAATGATATGACAATAAGTAGAAGCTATAAACCATGTGATATCCTATAAACCATGTGATATTGAAGTGTCACATAAAGAAACATGTAAACCATATGATATCAAGCAACACCTATAAACCATTTGATATTGAAGCATCACATAAATCATCATATAAACTATATGATATTGAAGCATCACCTATAAAACCATATGATATTAAAGAATCACATAGAGAAACACACAAACCATATGATATCAAGCAAAATCTACAAACCATGTGATATTCAAGCATCACATAAAGCATGATATAAGGTATCACATAAACCATATCAAAACATCAAGTCCTAGGCTTAACTATTAAATCATAATTTATCTAAAATAAAACCTAGAACTAGGTTGTTACAGAATCAGGGTGAACCTCTTGTGGTGTGGTGTCAACTACTTGTATGACATTGAAATGTGCAATATACCCGAGTGACTTTTCTTCAACAACTTATCTATATACTAAGAGGTGATAATTTCAGGGGAATCAAATGTAAACCCCTTGAGGGTATGTTTCCTCCCTTATTGCGTGAATCTCATGCAAAATTCTTCGAAATATGACGGTGACATGTCCCAAAGTGCATAACGATTCTTCCTTGAGAACTATATGACAACCTCCCATTTCAATATAAACACATGAGTTTTGAGATAATAGTCACCAATTTGTAGTTTCACATTTTCACATCGGCCCCCACATTTCATCATACCAAAATTGGTGATCATAATTTAAAAATTAGATATGGGGCCTACATAATAATGGATTTTGTGTGCCACTCTCCTATGGATAAAATTTTGGATTCTACAACTGTCAATCAACACAACCACTTTGTGGTACTTGATGTAGCCAATCAATTTCAAGGTTTAGGGTGTCAAGAAACCTCATCGGGCATGGAGTGAAATTTGGGGTTCCTCACAAGGATCTTGTAAGGTTGCCTCATCTTCCATGTGGGGAGGGGATGTCTTCCAAAGTTGGGCCATGCGTATCTATAATAGGAATGTTGTCTGAGTAGTCATCTGGAGATATATCCATTCAAAATAATTTATATTCTTTATATTTGTTACATTTGAAATATCACTCATCACATTTGTAGCAAATACAAAAATGTTGACATTCTACCATCTCTTAGAGAGACAACTTGTGGATGTGGACTAGTCATAAGTTGGATGAGTTAGGGTTAGTATCCATAAGGGGGTTGGGGAAAGTGTTGAATAAAGGTCTCTTGGTTTGTGCATTGATCACTGTCACATCTTCTTTTCATCTTCGTCAAAATATTTCGACCATGTTTTTGGGAATTGCATCATAATGTGTTATTAAATTGCTTCCTTGAGACCACTAATGAAAAATTCTTTAAAAAATAAATAAGACAAGCCCTTTATGAAGATTTCCAATTGCTCAAAAGTGGTAATATAGTCCATAACTATGTCGATTTGGCATGATTTTTCTAGGCATCCCAAATTCTAAGTGTCGCGTTCAAAATGAGCATAAAGTAGTTGCACAAACTAGGTTCAAGCAATGTAGCTTTTATAAGCCTTTTTATACCATTGCCATCGCTACCAATATTTGACATCCAAATATAAGCCCCCCACTTTCAGTTTGTGTATGTCATCAATAATGTCATGGAGAGATAAATAATGTTCCAATTGAGTCACCCAAATCAAGGGATCAGACACATCAAATTTTTTCATGTCAATGTTTGGAAAACAGTGCCATAAACTGTGATCCTAAAAGTGTGGATGGGGGTCATCCTAAAACACCATGTGCATGGACTACAAATCTTGGGCTAGATATTCCTCCTTGGTTAGGTTAACGTTTGGATCTAGTACGATGAGATTCAAGTGGTCACCTAACAATTGAAGCCACCATCTGATTTCATTGCTTCATCGATAAGGTTGTGTTTAGCCTCAATGCTAGCAACCTTTCTATACAAATCTTGGCATTGATTAGTTTGGGCCTATTGTTGATTCTATGAGCTATCCATGTTACAAGTTTGGACCATAGGACCACCAAATATTTTGTGGAAGTGTTATTTTCCACTTATCTCACTATAGTCAATGTTTTGAAAGGACTATGTTCAAATATACAATCACTGTATTGTTGGATCCACACAAAAAGGGTTACTTGAAAGGGAGATCCAAGCATTTAATATAACAACATGAATCTTTTGAGATAGGCCTCCTGCAATGGTGTTGATAGAACCTATAATTTTTTCCCCTCTGATTACAAATCCTACAGGAGTATTACTTCTAACCGATTATTACTATAGCGATAAAATCTCCAAATTCAGTCTAGATGCAAAGATGAAGGAATTTTGTGGGCTGGTTGTAGAATGTAGGCTTTATATGGTCATAGAGGCAAAGGAGTGTCAGGTTCTATAGCTCTTTGATATTCTTTCAGGGTCCAATAATATTACTTTGACCAATATCTCAGGGTACTAACTAAGGAGGCTCAACCTTGCCCTTAACCATACAACCCAACTACCCAGGTACTAGAAATTGGCCTCCCCAAGTGTTTTTCTCAATGTACTATATCAACAAGATGATCGATTAGTTGATTTAGAGTTGGTTTTAGTTATACCTAAGGGACATATTATATACTCAAAGGTACATGGAATTGGGATTATGTATGCATGTTATGTTTGATGAAATACTACTTGAAGGGGTACCAACAAGGTTACAAGGGTTTCCAACAAAGAGATTTCACTTGTATTTCTTGGTCATATTCTTCCCCAACCATAGTTTTACATATTAAATGACAAATCACTAGGTTATTTAAAGATGTTAGAGTATGTCTCTAGCTTGAATTTTGTTTTTTACTAAAATTCAGAGGCGTGCTAGCATAGGAAAGAGCTGTGATACCACTTGCAGAAACAATAGAGAATAAGATGAAGTCTCTAAAAGATATCATTGTATTATGCTAATGAAAGATGAAACATAATGTTCACTTGCCTTTAATGAAAAAAGAAAAATAAAGTTCATTTGCCTTTAAAGGTGGGATGACCTTTCACTAAATAGAGCTCCAAATACACAACACAAGACAAACATTCCATAGTCTGAAGTCCCTTTAAATAACTTTTCAATAGAAAAAACCCTAACTACTTTTGGTCTAGTAACTAATGGGTACTAACTACCTAGTGAGCCTTATAAAGTGGACCCTTTTACGTTGAATAACTTTCCACTACAATCCAACAATCAATTAACTCCTAGATAACCTAAAGTAGGGAGGGTAGGGTAGGATCCTAACGTATTTTGGTTCTTTTACAATTATATATTATTACTATAATATATCATTTCTACTCTAAATCTTGCTATATTCTATTATTTTTATGATTAATCTTTTGTAATTTTTGCTAATAAATAACACCACAAAGGACCAAATGCATTAGGATATTCCAATTACCATTTTGACAAAAAAAAAAAAAAAAAAAACCCATTAATTTAGTGTTAGTTACTTCATTCATTCCCCTTTTTAATATGAATTCTCGCCACCCATTGATTGAAGCATTCAATTGCAATTGCTCACATAAGGACCATGGGGTTTGGTTAGTGACCATGGAAGATTTAAGATTCCTAGGTAGAAGGCCACTCCAATGGATGAAAGATGTCTATCATGCCACCCCAATGGATGAAAAGATGTTTGTCATCCCCATTGCTCAAGAGTATTTGTGGTCTTCCATTAAATTTAATTATTACAGATCTAAGCAAAAATGTCAAAATTTTCATATTCATAAAATCATGTACAATTAGTAGCCAAACACAATTACATAAGCATTGCAAGGGAAATCGTCTCACCTTGCATCTTTGAGTCGACCAGAAGCGCACTCGAATTTTCCCTTCTGTTTGGCCGCCTGGAAGAGCCGACTTCAATTTCAGAAGAACAAAGGGGAAGCCTCATTTGATGATGACATGCGGCATGACAACACCACGGTAATTGTATTTTTCAAGGCCGGGATCTTCTAGGGTTTAAACTTGTGACCACCAGAACATGAAACCCTTCTAAGCTATCTTCACAATTACCAACAATGAGGTGGCAGAATGATAGGGACGTGTGGAATGAGGAAGTGGACACCACCTATCATTGGAATGAATTCCCAGATTCACATCCATTGTCGTCCAATGGATCTGGACAAAATTTACAAGTCACCATCATACATATGGGAAATGCCTCATGAACAAAATTTACAAGTCACCATCATACATATGATTCGCAGAAAAATGCCTCATGAAATAGACATTGAATTTTGAAAAAGCTACGCATTCAACCCATGCTTGTATATACTAAAAGTCAAAGTTTGCCTCTACGATGGCCTGTCAGTTAGACTAACGAGTAGTTAGTGACACGGAGACAGATCCATGAGATTCAACAGGAGTTGAAGCTGAGGTTGCAGAGTTGGAGGTAGCGGAGGATTCCGTAGATCTGCCGGCAAAGGCATTTATAAACGCTGGTTGTGTAGGCTGAACAAGAATCTCTAAATTGTTGGTTAACATCGACGCAACCTGTGACATTGTTGGCCGTAGCGCCCAAGAACAAAGCAGTCAACATACATGTTACATGAGAATCAAACAACAAATAGTTGTAGCAAATCTAGAAACTCATACGGGAAGTTTGGTTATGTGTGAAAAACGAGTAAGTTGAGTAGCGCATAAAACAGCCCGCCTCGAGACCTCCACCTTCACTCTTGGTGTTGGCATATGTTAATTTCTACGTACCAGCATTAAAACCAAAGCTTCTACTCAACAGCCGTTACTGTTTTTCCACCTCATGTCGTGAACACTTCAGAACATTCTGCAGACACTCCAGATTGTTTTGGGAGGCTCTAGAAGTTTCCTCTCTCTATAAAATCAAACTCAATGTAACCATTCTGTAAGTGTGCAATAGAATTGTCAGTTTCTATGTATTTAGTTGTTTCTTTGCCTCTGCCCACTCATCGTGGTATCAAAGCTAGAATAGCATTGAGTTGCCAGGAGGGCACGCTGTGCATTGAGCTGTAGTAAGATTGGAGAGTTGAGGAAGTTGCAGCTTCCAGGAGAGACGTAAGGGCAGGTTAGCAGTGAAGGCCGTGAGGAGAGGGCCGTGAGTGTTAGCTTCTGCAGAAAAGAAACGCAGCGTTGAGGAAGTCCCAGCCTCCAAGAAAGCCGTGAGAGCTGTGTTGACCGTGAGAATTAGAGATTGCCCAGATTTCAAGACGGACTTGACATTCCAGTGCATTGCAAGAAGCGGCAGAAGCGTATCTTGTTGGATTGTTTGAGGACACCAACCTATGCACCATCCACGCGAAGAGGGTGATCATCTCGCCTTAACCAAGGAAAAAGGGCATAAATTTTATTTGTTGAAGATTGTTGCCCGTAAAGGCAATTCCTCTGGGCTTTCCAAATTTATTTATTTGCAAAGATACAACAAGAAGAAGGAGAAGTAATTCATTGGAGGCAGAGGCAGAGGTACCTCCCATAGCAAACAAGTCGAGGGCAGCACAGTACCATTCCCAGAAATTCTGCCAGGTGCAGTGTCTAATTACTGTGCTTCAGTAGTAGGTGTAGCAGCTACAACAGCGCTTAGAACTTTAGAAATTATCATTGTTGTGTAATACAAAAACACAATCACCGTTGAATTTACTGTATAATCTGTGTCTATTTTTTGCTGAAAGTACTTTTGGAGGCTTGATTTTTTTAAGAAAATGGCATTTCAACAGCTCATGATTCCAACATTTTCTGGAAAAAATTATGATAATTGGGCATTTAGAATGAAATTAGCATTTGATTCATATGAGCTAACAGATATAGTAATGAATGGCTATACTGAACCACAAGATGAGTCTATTTTGAGTGTTGATGAAAAGAAAAAGCTTGATGAAAATAGGCAAAAGAGTAAAAGGGCTTTGCAGATAATTGGACAAGCGTTGAACGATTCGGTTGTTGGAAGGATTAAACCACTACAGCCAAGCAAGCATGGGGCATTCTAGAGATAGTTTATCAAGGCACTAGTAAGGTAAAAATCGCCAAACTCCAAGCACTTAGAAGGGAATTTGAAAACTTGCAAATGAAAGATTCTGATTCAATAGATCAGTTTACATATCGTGTTACGGAGTTGGTTAATCAAA